>VICI01001302.1:0-23779 GCA_019593645.1 Akabosia matsudoensis
GGGGCTGAGCAAAGTGGAACAATGTGTTCGCAGTAATTCTTCGAACCTGAACACTTCCGATAAAAAAAAGCATTTATTGTACACTTTGTAAAATAACAAAAACAAAGAAAGAGAAAAAAACAAGTGTTCTAGCATTCAAATATTGCTCGCATTCCATTTTCGAGTCACATGTACTTGAATAACATTACATAATTTACATATACAAAAAAAGTAATAAGAATTGTATTGTCAGGCAAATTGGAAAATCAACGTCAAACAAAAATGAAGAACCTATACACATTTTACTGTCACAAATAATAACGCATATATCAAAATATTTTAAGTCATAGTGTAAAACATGTAATGGAAAAGACATGTGAGATCAAGTATGTATTATGAGAAAAATGCCAAATGCAGAGAATACTTCGAAGTGACTGAAGTGACTAATTTTTTTTTCATTGCTTCGTGTCCTTCTTCAAAAGACTCAGTGGGAGTTGTTTTTTTTCACTGGATTGCGTGAGGATGGGCTTCAAATACGTTGAGTAGGGGTTCATGAGCTTTTTATTTCGCACTGACATCCGTGTTACATTATTGAGAAGTAATTTTTACCTTTGAGCTTTAGGACGTTGATATCCAGTAATGGCGGACCGTGGCATAGTTGACGTACTAAACTTGGTACGTTTACGAAAGTGAAAAAGCCCGTATATCAGGGGGTTCACGCATGAATTTGTACATGCAAAGAGGAAAAGTCCTTTTTGAATCCTTTGATCCACGTCCTGAGCTGACTTTTTGTCAAACCAATACCTACAAAATGTTTATGGCCTGAAATTAAAACTTTTCAAAAACGTGCGAATGAATCACTTACGAAAATATCTCATTTCACGTGGCGCACATATAAGGGCTCCCAAAAGAACATGGGATTTACACGTGATCAAATATAAGGAGATTCTAGACGAAAGTTACAAAAGGGAAACTTACCAAAGTGACATAACATTGTATGGCGTCCAGCAGAAGAAGAAAGTCGCTACAATCATAACTGTCATCTTTAACGTTCTTATTTTTGCACGGCCTAATGCATCCATACTGGACCTCCTCAGTTCTTCCCCTGATTTTGATGGTACATCAGAAATATCATACATTTGAATTACATTCATTTCAAAGGAAATGGTTCCTTCAAACACCTTCAAGAGGATGTTATCGATTGACGATAAGTTTTTTATTTGTGGAAAGAGGCTTACCGTTTTTCTTCGTAGCATTGATACGATATATCTCACAAAGTATCCGTGAGTAGCAGCATACTATCATTATTAAGGGCGCCCCATAAAGGAAGACGAACCCAAAGAAATTGTATGCAAGTTCGTATTCCTTGGATGGGAAGGAATTAAAGGTGACGCATTGCTCGTACCATGGGAAGTCCGGATGTTTTTCAACGTGAAAAATAAAGGGCTGTTTTAAAATTAAAGTATTGTCCATATTACACAAATGTATAAAGATCGGATTAGGAAATACTGCGAACCCAGGTTGTTGTTTAAGGATGAAGGATTTAAAGGAGCTCCGGGGACTGAGGTTAGGCTATTATCATGTAAGCAGTAAAATTGTCTGATATATTATAAAATATAGAGTTATACAATCCAAATGTGCCCTTGTGCCATGAAAACTCACCTGCGGCAAGCTGCACAAAACACTTGCTATCCATGCAACACAGAGCATGAGCTTACTTCGACTTTTCGCTTCGCGAATTGACATCGGCTTTAGAACAGCAAAGTAGCGATCTAAACTGATGCACATCAGGATGAAGCCAGAAAGGTATAATCCAAAAATCCGGAAAAATAAAAGTATTCTGCATGCTTTGTCACCGGCATGCCAAGAAACAGTCGCGTTCCAGGTTATCTAAAGGTTAGAAACGAAAACAGTGACATTTTAAAACAATATTATATGAAAGTGTCTTTCTGCCTGATCGAACAACAGACTTATTCCTCATTGTCATAAATTCAGAATGGAAAGGAATTCATATTTTGTAAAACAAATCGCATTGATGTGAGGCTCTTTCATCTTTGATTGATTTTCTTCATCTTCTCAAGGATGGCCTATTGCCTAAATCCTTAGAAAGAAAGCATGATACGAAGCAACGGCAAGGAGTACTATGCATTTATAATAGCCAACATAACCTTTACATTGGGTAAATTTAAATGCAATCTACGTCAAAGATGAATCCAATTTCTCCTACACAAATCGCAAAATAGCTCAATAATCTTCTGTTATCCCAGACCCATGTTTTGCGTTTTCATCCTAACACTTGTAGTCGCCCCTTCAACATGAGGTTTTTGATACTTCTAGGCTTTCTACCACATCCGCAATAGCTGCTAACATAATACCGCATGTCATGGACAAAAGGATCACATCTCAATGAGAAAACATGTTAATTTTTTACTATTTGTTTTAACTACCAAAATTAGCTCCATTGTTTTAATCAATTGGTTCTGATGATGGATTCAATGCTACAATTCCTAAAACCGAAAATGTGTACACCTTAGCACCATCGTTTATAAAATCTGTAGTTGTTTCTCTTTCATCTCCAATCGGATGATTCGTTACGATGACCTCGATACGTAACCGCCATTAGTGTCTGTTTGTCTGGTCCGGTCGCCACACAGACAAGCTACTTCCGCAATACACAAAATCACAGGAACATCATCACATCATCATCATCACAACATCATCACAGGAACAGGAACAGGAACAGGAAATCAATGTATTGAGTTACATTTTACATTGCATTACAGGTAGGAAACGTACATTGAGTAGTGGTGGCCTTTCATCATCTTGAACATAAATTTTTTACGTAGTATACTAAGTAGTTTACTTCCTTTGGGTGAAAGAAACGGCGATTCGGACGTAATAAGGGTTTTATTTTCGACATTCCATACACAAATACGATACAGGCAACTATAACTGTATTCCAGCTCCGTTGCGTGACTTCAACCCTATATTCGAAACCCAACCCTTTATGTAGGTATATGCCATTCACTCACTATGTGAGGTTATGTACATCGCACTGAAGCCGTAAATAGGGGAGAAAGCGAATTACTATTGTAAATCAAGCTTTTATTTCCCTGTTCCTCCAAGATGATGTGTTTGTTTGTTTGTTTATGCTACATCACCTTTTATAAGTTACATTATCTGACCGGTCGAGCGGTCGATAATAAAAAATGTTGATTACAAGCTGGAAAGGACTGGGAGTTGGCTTACCTCTAGAGGCATCATCAAAAAGGTCACCAACAAGTCCGCTATAACGAGGTGCAAGAGAAACATATTGATCCGAGTGAATCTTCCTTGAACACGTCGCCTATAATATTGTTTAAAAAATTACATCACAAAAAGTTATATAATGTTGATGATGTAAAGCAAGCATTTCTATCCTCATTGGTGTATATATGTATGCTATGCTATATGCTTCTACCTTTCTACTAAAGTTTTTGCGTAATAAATTGTATAAAAGTAAGTAATTTCTAGAGTAAAATGAAGGCTCGTCTTAATGAATTATTAAACAGCGATCAGAATTTCATTTGAACGAGCATTTCATAATCAAGCAGAATAAAAGAAAAATAATACTTCAGCTCTGTTTTGCAGAATCATTAATCTTCATGAAATTTTATAAATACAGAAGACCGCCTCATAAACAGCAACTTTCCTCATAAAAAAAATTGTTTTTGGACTGAATGACTTTCCTGGAATTGTACACTCATAAACCTTTATTGCAAAACAAGAAAACTGTGAAATAAAAGTTTCATAAATACATAATAATATTAAAGTTTTCTTGTGAATTCTGACGATTAAGAGAAAGCACTGATGTTTATGTTTTAATGGTGTTTCTAGCTAGAGTATCTTTAGTGCATAAGGAGTCAGACACTTCCACGGTGGCGTTGGTTCATTTTATTTTTCACTTCCTTAACATTCGCCCCAAGGGCTCTAGCTTCTTTCTGTCATGATTAACAACAACATTCTTCAAAAGCTGATAACATAACTTCTGCGTTTCAATAAACAAAAATGTTCTCATTTTATGTATCTTTTTACTCAAAGTGCGAGGTTGAAAACTCGCTTTCCATCTTTGATCGCCCTCGGTTCATTCGCAAGGCATAAAACCATTTTATCTCCTTTCTCCTTGTGGCAACAATGACACATAGTTGGCTGGTTGTCCGACGGGTGAACGAGCTTTAATTTTAATGAGAAAGCTCTTCTAACTATATTTTCCATTTCATGTTTCCTAATGGCATTATTATCTTTAAATTACAAAAAGCTTCTAGTTGTTATAAAATGGTTTTGTTTTGTTTTATTTTAACATATTGAATCGTATATTGCTTTGATGTATGGACGACGTCATTAACGTAAGTAGGCTATTCCGATTTCATTAGAATATATTAAATCATGATACGAAGTACCTAAGTACTACGTTTTAGTAAATCCCTTTCGTTGTTGTTTGTAAATACATTTGTAGCATGTTTCCGAAGGCGAATCCGGGTGGATTACTTCGTACACTATTTTTATGCGGGTTCATCCGAAAACCAGCAACTGTTTCCAGGAAATTCTCATGAAAACAAGGCCGTGTTTAACCGAGCAAACAATTTTCCTTACATTTCAATTAAGAACAGGCCATAGGGCTATACATACTTGCAAAGTGCATTGTATTATGAATCGCATTTATATATTTTGTACTAGTTTGCATGAATGCCAAACATAATATGGTATTTAATACATACATAGTAAAAGATGCGACTATTATTGCGGCTTACTTAATTATTGTCGACAAAACAGAGAGGTTGCCAACAGCAGACGCTAACATGAGTAATGAATAGACAGCAATTGCCAGTCGGTGGCCATCATTAAACTGCATGTCAATTGGTAAACTGGGAAGCTTTTCTGGGTAAGTTAAATTGCCGCTACTGCTCTCGTTGTCAGCTCTGCTTTCCATGGAAAAACTGTCATCGTAAAAGCTTTCCAACCGATCCTCCTCTGTGGCGAGTGATCCTGCTTTAGGGAAACTTGAGTTTGCCATTTTGCCTCTTTCTAATTTACTGGCTGAGTTGGAGCCACCACAAGTCTGGTGTCTGATACAATTCTGGTCTCAAAGCAATTTTCCCAATTGAAAAAATAATAATGAAAAAGAAAAACCTCTGCTCTCCCAACCGAGCAAGCGGACAAGTTTGTCTCCTGGATCACTCAGGTGTAAAGATTGTTTCTAGTTTTAATTGGGATCAGGACATGAGAGTGGCAAGTTTTTCTTTCAACATAAACTAACCACTTATTATGCTACTGTCATTCTGTAATATAATCAATATTCAACACATCCACTTATTGGATCAAGTAACAAAACTGCACAGTTTCCTTTGTATTGTCTATTGAGAACACAGAAAAGCTCAAGTTGAAACGATGGCCCACTCTTCTCACCTTGCATTGCAGTTTTTAATAAGGAAAACTTTCACTTTCTCCTCTCCTAGATTTATTCATATAAAGAGCTACCAAGAAGAAAATAAATTGTCACATTTTTTTAGCATCATGCTCAACATCAACTCTCAGATTTTCTAAAGAATATTAGAATATTATCGGCTGAAACCAACAGAATGCGCCATTTTAATTTTATGCTAAATCTTCTTTCTTATCTATTCATATTGTAATAAAATTCCGTTCCTGCATGATTGATTCGTCCTGAACTTTAGTGAATCCTCAGGATAAAGCGTTATTTTTCTCACAAAGACTTCAACCGTCTTTGCAGTTGCTTCCTTTTTCACATAAGGCATTCCGTTGCATATTACGTATGTATATCCGACATATTTGTGAGAATATTATAATACTATTACTATTAATAACTTTCCTTGTAAAATTACTTTCACTTTCACTGTCGCCTTTCATATGTGAAAACTTTTCGCCTTTCGCCACATTTCAATGGTGACTGGAGAAACTCTGCTTGTTTCCCCTGAAAGGGATGGAAAGAGGCTGCTTCACAAGTGAAAGCAGCGTAATCTCACATTTAACACATTTCCGTCTCCTTCCTCGTAGAAAGCTACGTATGGACTGAGATGATTCTCGGCGGAAGCAAAGGAATATCTTCCTCTGAACCTAATAGTCCGGACATCGTTTTTCTAGTTCTCATGAACACTGCAACTTGTAAAAGACGCCTTGCAGGATTTCGGGCACTTTCTTTTGAGTGTTGCCTCGTCACTTACGGAAGGATCACCAGTTTACCACCGCAGGGAACCATTTGTCTTGGTGCAGATCAGTAAGAACATGTAACAAATATTTGGTTAATGAGGAAATGTGGTTTGCAAAAGTTTTCTGAATGTGACCTTTAGCCGTCAGCTAAAAATTTGTTTTTATGTACTCGTCTGTAAAGAGGAGGGTTTAGGGCGGCGTTTTGAAAGGTAACTTCCAGTAGCAAATTAAATGTTTCTGTTGCTCTGATTTCACACAAATCTCAGTTATCATTGTGCACATGGGTGGTGGTGATATGATGAATTCGGATTATGCTGAATGTTTCGTTCGTGTTTGTTAGCTTAAAGTTTGATGTGTATTCTTTTAAAATGAGCAAATATAGGAACATATGCTACCATCCATGTATATCCCACAACGATAAGTAAGTTAAAATGATGTCTGGCAAACATTTGGCCACGAGATTACAAAAAAAAATTAAACAAAAATATGCAGTCAACAACAGTAGTGTTGTTGTACAACTTAAATAACAGGTGCAAATACAATATAAAAAAACTTTGAAACGAGAATTTATTCATCTCCCTTTCCATTCACTCGCTGATCTTGCAGAACCACGTGAGAGTATTTTGGAAGTTTATAAATGCTAGTAATCGCTGTTTATGTTATTCGTTTTTGGAAAGTGAATTGAATGATTGGCAATTGAGACAAGTAAGGATATACATAAAAATATAGATTGTATATAAAAAGAAGTTCGCAAATGGACAGCAGCAGGTGTTGCTGAAATGGAAACAATTACTTTTCTTCACACCACTCGTTCTCCTTCCGGATTTGGTCTTCTTCGGCTGGTGTAAAGTCATTCTTGATGTTGAACGTACGCCGAATCTCTTCTGGAGTCTTTCCTTTGATCATGTTGGCCACAGTCTTGCAAGTAACATCCAGAAGTCCTTTGATGTCCAAGTAGTTGGCAGCCTGACAATAGGCAAAAAAAACAACACAAGTTTTAATTCAAAATAAAAAAATCAGGATTTGGGGTTGAGATGAAAGGGATCATCGGCCTTACCAAAATCAAATCAAACAGAATAGACTGATCCACTTTGAGGAAATCCTGGTCCCACTGGGAGATATCATCAGTTCGCTTTTCTTTAGTGTCATCCTCATCGACGACTGGTGGGTCAGCCTGACAGTAAACAAACAACAAAATGGAACATAAATTTCACTGGTTTGACCTGGATTCTAGTTTTGGTCGTATTTTAAACCTCAAATTAAAAAGTACCTGATGTTGCTGGGACCAATCGATGACTCGCTTCAAGATGTCCCCACGAACATTGGGTAGCGGGATCTTTTCCTCATTGCCTTCTTCAGAGGTAACTCCAAGATCTTCGAGCATTGTTCGGATAGTCGTGGACATTTTCGCGATTTCCACATCAACTGTGAAGTTGATGTGGTCTGAGCTTTCCAAAATTACGTTAGGCATTGTCTCCAACCAACTAGGCCGTTTTTTTATTCCTTTAGAGTCTCCAAAATTCACTACTAAATCACAAACTGACAAGACGACTGACTGGACCGAAAGACAACACGAAGTTGATTACTTGAAATCGAAGGTATTTTTCCTATTTTTCCGTTTTTCGTCCTGTTTCAGGTTTTCCCAGTCAAAGTTGCGATAGAGACGCATGTGGTAGAATAAAAGATGGAGAAAAAAAAATGAACTGCGGTCGAGGTCACTTGAACATGAGATGAGTTGACGAGCAAACTTTCTTTTTGTCAATAGTTTGGGAACTCGCGCATCGTAATTTATGAATGGGGACTCGAGCCAACGGAACGACCAAAAATAGAAAATGACTTTGTTTTGTTTGTTTTTTTTACTAAAGTCTCTTCGTCACTTTTGTTTTGAACTGAAAAACTTTTTACTTTTATCTGACAAAAACCCTTTGCCCTTCGCAAACATCACACGATGTTCTTCTTGTCTAGTTTTTTTCTTTGAATTAAGTACACAATAATAAAAGGCCGTTCAAGGTGTAAATTGTAAAGTTCCCTGGAGCTTTTTGATGGATAATTTTGACATAATTATGCATGATCAACAAGGACTGACACTGAATTTAATTTTACATTCTCAAGGCCTTGCGTTTTTTCATCAATTTACATGCATTAATTAAATGGCAAATTGTCCCGGAAGACTTTATTTTTACGGGTATAAAATAGGTATTTTCAATTTACATTTTTTCATTTGCACATCATTTCCTCGTGAATACTCCTAACGAGCTTGTAAAATGTAATGGAGTCCATGTTCAACCTGAGAAGTCGAAGAAGCAGCCAGTCACTTCGCCCCAACTTGGATAGGACATGCTTTCCCTGTGGTTTTTCCGGATAACTGCTCGCTGGCCCTAGAGCTGAAAGGCGAAGACCGAAAAAGAGAAGCGTTGCTAGCCGGTATATCACTGCAATGATGGTTATAACGGCAGCCACGACATACCTATTTAATTGAATCAAAAGGCAAATGCCATTGTTAACTGAGGCTCCACCACTTCCCTGTTTTCAATTCCGATCTGATGAGTTTGACCAACGGACATTCCCATTATGCCTTACCAAAACCAGAGAAAAGTGAATATTTTTTCATTCATTATGTTCGATGGGAGGACGCAGAGAGCTTCAAAACGCTGAATGGTTCCGGACGGTCCATACCGATTCATATTGCATTTGGTCACCCGCGGAAATATTCTTGTCATTGGGTCCTCCCTGTTGTTTTGGTCTGTTTCAACTAGTGTTAACACTTTGGCACCGTATGAACTGAACTCATAGCCGAGAAAGACGTCTGTTAAGTACATGCTCCCAAGAACGACCACGAGATTGGCAACTTCCGCTATAACATATTGCGTTGCCCAGGCAATGTGATGTCCTCTAGATCTTACCACATACCGAGCCAGGGCTGTTGTGTGCGAGCATTTTTCAAGCCTTTCAAGTGGAAACCGTTTCATCTTGAACATGAAACGAAAAACAGGGTCATCACTTGAACGTATCTTAATGTCTTTTGGAATCGGGAAGCTCCCTAAGTTTTATCAGTTCAAATTAGATTGGCCTGACTGTAATTTTACGTCCCTATTTCATTACTTGATTCTGGGAATGAAGGAAGTTGTCCTGCTTGTGAAGCGCAACACTTCACACGTGGGAGTTAGCTTTAATGCTGTTTTTTTTTCTCTTTCCTGTCTTTGTAGCAGAATCAAATGCCACTAGTAGAAGTAGGTATCTGCACTAATTTGGTAGAATGTTGTAATGAAATGAACTTATCAACATCCAGTTTTGACTTTTTAAGGAGGATACTTGTAGTAACAACGTCAAATATTCAATTATCATAATGTTTAATGATTATATTATGGCAATTCCCATCGGACTTTGTCGACATCTCAACTTTTGACACTGAAAGTTTCTCCGACATATGTAATGGCACGCTTTTTTTATTAATAGAGTTTAATTTGCAATAGCCTCAGTTTTTCTACTCATGTTGGGAGCCAAATCTTCTGCTTACGTGAAAAAAACCTCAAACTACCATTAAATTCCCTTTAGAAATGGCTGTCACTCTGTAGAAAAGTTGATAGCCTATCTGAAATTGTAACGGGCATTACGTGTCTGACTGTAGTTTCACAATTTCCCTGTTTAATTCATAGATACAATTTGAAAAATACGTGAAACTGGGTGGAAAACTTTTTGTATCCATTTCTGAACAAGATATTACGTTGTGTATATGCATCTGTATATGAATAGCAGAGAAACTTACGTTGAGATCCTGCACAAGATTTTTGATCCGACCAGACTCGCATGTTTTCCAGAATGCATGGGGCAAATAGAAAAGGATTGCTTGGAAGAAGAGAAAGAACGGTGTCCACTGATAGTATGCATGGTAGACTTTCTCAGTTTTTTTGGGAACGTATGCAGGCCCTCCAAGTAAAACGGCCATTTGTCGATTCAGCCGAAGATGACGTGGGTTTTGTATCCCATTCATGACCTAAGAATGACCATAAAAACTTCAATTGGTTTTATGTAATACATGAAAANACCATAAAAACTTCAATTGGTTTTATGTAATACATGAAAAAGCTTGCATAGAAATACAATCTAATCCCTTTCACTAGAATTGTGGCTGTTTGATAGCTTTTCGGAGAGAAAAGAGGATTTGTTTCATCGATTTCAATGACTTTATTGTGGTATCATGCCAATGACTTCAATCAGTCATTAAGCCGTTTTTGTCTAGTGTAAAGTCAATAACTTGTGTCGAATCAGACATAAAACGTGTGTTTTATTATCTATAACTGTCAGTCAACATTAAGAATTAAGGTTAGCTGAAATTGAAAACAACATCGTTAGATTTAATACAGTTTTTTGAATGGTGAGGGCGGTGTATATTGGAAATTGAGGATTGATTGGACATTGAACTGTTCGGTTACTTCCGTTTCAAACAATTATTCCATGGAAGCGGTTGCAAATTGGTTTCCTTGTTCCTGAGTATGAACTCACATACATACCGCGTTTTAGGAAAGAGGATATTATAGCGATAATATGCCTGGAGAACAGCATAACAAGCTTATTTCAGGTGAAATATGAATACTGGTTTGCGTTTTGTGTATCCAATCAATAACAAATATTGTTACATGAGCAATCCATGCGTATATTTTTGGTTCGGTCACGTGTACGCTCCAAATCGGCTTTCAAAAGATGTTATGTTCAACTGGATCGAGGGATTTTTACGTTTGAATAATACTATTTAAGAAACATTAGTTAAACGTGCCTCGAAGATTCCTTTTTAAGACGTTTTACTTAAAAATTCGCGACAATACGTCAGTTGACTGTCATTCGAGATGACTGTATTGAATTCACTGCTGGCAATAAACTCGTTTAGGTGAAAGCTGATATGCTAGAAAATGCAAAACACTGACAAAGGCTATTACGAAGCTGAAATGTCTTACGGTGAAAGTTGGCTGTATGAAACAGTACGAGTTGAGGACATTTTTGGGAATGTCGGGGTAATCCAAGTCTTCATCTGTTTGCACACACTTGATGTGATCACCAAGATACTCTCGCAGTGAAAGCAGAGCAGAGAAAAGAAAGAGTAAAGTTGTTGTTGTTCTGTAGTGGATTCGGAAGCTCCATTCATCAATACGCACTTTCCGGCCTTCTTTAGGTATTTTCAAGGGTTTCGCTAGAACCTCAAGTGTCTCCAGCACAGATGACATTTTTCATTGGAATCGTGTTCTTCCACTTGTTTGCTTCGAAAAGGGCTCCCTTGTGAGTAGGTGGTGTCTCTTTCTTTTCGGAATTAAAAAATCTCAAAAGGAATACGACAAGTGTGACGAGAAGACAGTAAATGTAACGTAAAACTGAACTGCGATTACTTGACTTGATGCAGCTGGTGCACAGCCTTTGAGTAACTGAAGACAAGAGAATCACAAAGCTCTCATGATCCAAATTTAGTTTGCTTTCTTCGAACCAGATTTCAATTAACGTGGAGCCAAAGACAGAAATAACGAGCTCTTTTGTGAACTTATTATGTACCAAAGATGCAAGACATTATCGTTGGACGAATGCTTTATGGGATCAAATGTAATGGAATTTATTCTAACAGAAATAGTTTACCTATGTCACGTGTTCAAAACACATGAAAAAAACCAGGCCACGATTTTTTCCCAAGAAAGCATTTTTTTTCTTTCAAACGCAAAAGCTGTTTCATATCTTTCGAGTTATGAGTCATGTCATAAGTGCCAAAAGTAAATTGTAATCAATGAATAGTCTTGATTGAAATAATTTCATGCTTGATTTGACAGTTTGCATAGAATGCAAAACTATGAGTACAATTTGCTTCATAATGCAATGTACATCACATGAAACACTTTTGTTCTGACAGTTCCCACCCTCCTATCTCCATATTGATCATAAACACATTAGGAATCAGTTTCAAAGGAAAAAATTAGATAAATATACAAAATATTTCCCATTCCAATGAAAGTGAAATGCTACATTTCTTCTGTAGAACTACGGCTCAATGCTTTTCAAGCAACTTTTTCATGTGTAAGAAATCAGAATTACAATGAACAAAGTAATATGGACTCAATCAATTTAGTGTGCGTCTTCGTAACAGGTCGTATTTAATATCGAATATAGGTGTATTTCTTCTGTGCCATAACGTCTCTAAGTGGGAAGTGATGAAAGCCATATTCCAGAATTAGCATACCCAAAGAAAGCATGAGTTCATGGCTGATTTAAATGACCATTAAAAACGCCAGATCTCAGATCTACACATCTACACGTGGAAAGTTCTTAACTTCTTCCTGGAGGATTACACACTGCCGTACCCATCGACTTCTCTTCTTTCACACTAAATATATGATGAGCATTTTTCGATTCATAAGGTGAATCCTTAAAATTTACCCCAATATTTGACAGGTGCTATGAACAGTAGTAAACAAAGGAAATGTAATCATAACAAATATAACTTCA
Source organism: Akabosia matsudoensis (assembly GCA_019593645.1). Taxonomy (NCBI): domain Eukaryota; kingdom Metazoa; phylum Arthropoda; class Collembola; order Entomobryomorpha; family Paronellidae; genus Akabosia; species Akabosia matsudoensis. The sequence continues at coordinate 12,667 of VICI01001302.1, forward strand.
GGACTTGTAAAGATTTTTTTTATTTGTCATAATAAACTTTATTGTGTTAAATATACATTTTCGTCTAAAAACGGTCAAAAAATAGTAAATTGTAGTTTCCATTAATAAGTGCTTATTTATTTTCACTTGGATCCCACATCTTTTCGCCTTATTTGTTTTTAAATCTCACTTTACATACCTAGATCAATCCTTGTATGCTGTGTGTAATATATATCTCTATGCAATCAATATAATATAGTGCGAGTCACAAGAAAAAGGTGTTGATGTTCTGTATTGAAACCCCCATTCAGAACATCTTCGATTTATGCTTTTCATTAGTTACTGCCCACACAACCTGTAAATCTATTTTAAACAACAAAACCTTAGCCCACAATACAATTGACATTCGCTATCTATTGAAAGTCCATTTATCATTGACACAACTCATTGTAAATATTATCAGTTTGGCATTCGACCGACAATTGACCACGCAATATCTCCAGCAACGTTCATTTTTCAAACTTATTTCAGCATGAGTTCGCATCAGATTTGTTCTCCTGATACATAACCTATGCAAGGATCCGTTGGTAAAATCATTCTTACACTGAATGTGCAGGGCACTAGCAGACAACCTGGAGATCAAAGATTCCTGACACAAGCCGTTATTTTCTTTGAATTTACTCTAAACATACGGTTTTTGAGTTGGGTACAAGCAAGGCGATTATTAATCTTGTTTCCATACTGCATACCTTTCTTTCTTCTAGATCAACCGCAAGAAAAATATTTGTTGGCCTTGATCATCAATCAATATACGAGCCGATTCAATACGCCAATACATATAGATAAATCACATTTAAATTCAAGTATCAATGCAGTACTCTAAATATATTAGGTTTTCGTGGTTGGTACATATAACACAAGTCAACACAAACAGTCAACATTGGCGTCGTCAGTATATATGTATGTAGATAAGTAACATTTTTGTACTGTGATTCAAGTCTTTTGGGAACATATGCTTAAATTAAAATTTAATTTTTAAGCAGTTATTCAAGTCATTTCGTTCGTACTCTAATTTAGATTCGCACGTTTTTAATTGTCTTATATTTAAACTTGGGCCGATTGTTTGAACTCATTATTACAAATTATGCACCAAAGAAAAAACACAATAACGCACAAGATTAATGATAAACGTTTGCTTTAAACACAAAATAAGTAGAAAAAAGGAAAGTAATGGCAAATATACTTGCGAACTTCATAAAATGATAATTAGAGGGACATTCTAATGGGAAAATAACATTTGATATTTGGATGTCTCATTTTAATTGCGTAAATCATTTAGCTGCTTAAGTTGATGTATGTACGGATAAATTGATATATTATTCATTGTAAGTATGATACAGAAATATAAAAGTTATTTTCGAACACTCCTACATACTATAATAGATACTTACAAAATATCATTTATCTTTATGAGATCGCTTGATTTACCACAACGAAAATAATTCAACTTTTTATCTATTTTACATAACAATACAATAAGCTTCACTCTCCGCCTGACCGGAATTTTCGGAACTTTCTTTTCTGGTAATTTAGGAAGATCATATGTCCATGGCAAGGTTCGTAAGTAAGGACTCACTGCATTATAAATTAAACGTATAACTCTAATGAACTTGATTTTAACCTTGTGTGGCTAATAGTAAATAGGTAGGCGTGCAATGTGGAATAAATTGTTTATTGAGTTATTCCTACGAAATCTAATTTTTAATTTTCACCCTCCAGATTTTCCAAAACATTTGATAGATATTTTAGTCCTGATAATTGTATGCTAGAATTTTTGCTGAAGCTCTTATTAGTGAAAGATCATTCTACAGCACTACGTTCTGTTCTAGTAGATACTTAAGTCGCACATACGCGTACGTCCAGTAATCTCTTTCGTTAATGCTGTTTATCATGAGCTTTGAGAACAAAATCTGTTTAAATCCATAAAATCCCCCATTTCAATCTACAACAGATACATAAATATTGAAAGAAGATTTGAGCTCTCTCAGGTCCACATAGTCGTGAGGAATCTCAGAGAAATCTTGGCTCTGTATACATTTCTTACTTAAATGTCGCAGTTTATTGTTGAATAAAGAATAATGTGAATAATGTTGTTTACTATATTTTCTATTTTTACTTGGCATGGAATATCCACTCATTCGGATCATTTTTCCATAATGCTATTTATAGTCAGTCTTCTTATGCCGGAAATAAATCGCAAATTATGCAATAGTATTTCATATTACAATAGCCGCCGTTGCATGCTACAACAACACGATGTCATCGACTAATCTCTAAATTTATTTTGCTTTTACGCTTTGAAAAATCCTCATAAAATTACTGAATAAATCAGTTACAAAGGGAGAAAGTTGTATTGGTTTTACTGTCACTTAGAATGTCTAGTTATGACCTTTATCGTCCAAATTTACGGCCTATTATTTACTAAACGTCTCGAATCAATCATCCCAACCAGAATCAATTCATAACAAGCCTTCATTTGTCGTAACTGCTCTTCCATGTTCATTAACGGTGAAAATTATCTTCCTTCATTTGATGTAGGTGAAACAATACGTCAGTAACAAGGCTTAATTCGAATTGAAATGGTTTTTACAAATCCTTCCGGTTTGACATTTAAAAGACCAAAGTGTACGTGATTTTGGCTAGGCTTATGAGTTATAACTGAGTCAGAGAAGTGTATATTCCCCAAGGTTGGATTTTCTTTACCGTCACACGTATTCTGAAAGATTCTTCTAATCTCCAAACTGGTAGACAATTCACCTACTATGGGTATTTTCTAAATTCATTGATCCACTGACTGTTTGCTATTAACTCATCCAGATAGGTAATGATTACACCTTCAAACCTAACATTACATGCATAGAAAGAAAACCCATCCGCGAACTGCATTCATCCACGATAGATACCATGAGTATGAATCCCGAATTCCTGCTGACGTGTGGTTAAAATGTTGTTTGTCACGAATTTTGCCTGATAGCAATTCATAATCTCGTTCCTTTATGTAGATCATTAAAATGTTGAAAAGAGTATGATGTGAGTGACAAATCTCAAGGGGATTTATGTCAACCTGCATCTCTCTTGGTGAAAGTTATGGACTACTGACACATTCGTCGCTACCGTTTGATTGTAGAGGCCGCTTTTATTTCCCAAGTTCATAATCTGCACACGGTAAACAAAGGCGAGATGAAGGATCAGTCCTATCAACCGCATAAACATTCGCTTTTGACTCTCGAGCTGCATCCTCCAGTTTGCGTATTTGTATTAGCTTACATCGCACGTAACTGTGAACACAAACGAAAATGGAACCACAATTTTTAGTCTGAGGTATCAATATGTCAAAAGTATCAAATCCAAATAATTAAATTAACTAATTTGCAGCAGATTTCTGATACTTACAACATAATAGCCATAGGAAGGAGCAGTGCAGTTGCTGCCAGTAAGAAAATCAGCCCTTGGAGGATTGATCTCGTAATGGGATAGATGCTGTTGAAAATAAGGGATGCCGAAAGGGTGCAAATATCTTCCATCATAGCCACAAAAGCAAACATTTTCCCTGAAATAAAAAATTAAGATTACAGATTTTCCAATACGTGCCTACACACAAAAGGGTGAAAGCTCTAGGGCAAAATCTTTTTCGTTTCGTTGAGTAAAGCAAGGTTCATTATATAGCCCAAAGGTACAATTTTGTTATGTTCAGATCGGTCAAGGGAAACGAGAAAGAAATCAGTACATGATCATTAACTTAAGGGAGAAGAAAGTTTTGATTTATTCTTACCCTGTTCCCCCGGGCCGACTAGTTTTGATAGTAACGATCTCGTGGCCGGGATAGTAAAGACGCTAACAATAGAGAATACTGGGACTGCAACAGGAAACAGTGAAAGTTGGTTATTATTAGACAATTAAGAATCTTCAGATTCAATTACATCGTATTTTCCTCTTCCAGAGACCAGCTACTTTAGAACTTGTTCATAAACATACCTGAGAAAACCATGTACTCGTTTACGGCGAGACCATACACAACGAGTGCAGCCATTCTTGAAAACATGCCTACAAGGGCCAGCGTAACGTCTTGAATCCCGACGTTTTGCAAACAAGGTGTTGCAACAAGAAGCACAAAAGCTCCAAGGCCATATTTGAAGCCAAAATAGTATGAATACGTTTGATAGCTCCACCTTAACGGTTCTGCTCTTGCGAAAAGATAAGCTACATCCATCTCGCCTGGTTTCACAAATAAATAGATAGAGAATAATATAGTTAATAAGCTATAAGGTAATTAGATACGATTTTAACACGAGGCTTTCTAACTATGATTGTCGTACCTGCCGTAATAACCATGAATATGAAAGAAGAAATTAGTGAAAGTATCAAAAGGGGTCTTCTTCCATTCTCTCGCTTTTTGCACACCGTCATTATGGCACTTGCAACATGGTTTGTTGCCAAAAATCTTGCACACGAGCATGACTCAGTCCTTGCTTCATTATCCATCTGCGTGCTGGAGTGTCTACTTCTGATGATATTTCTCTGGTCATCATCAGATGCAGCAGATGAGACATCGTCGTGACCTCTCAAGCTACTATTACGTCCACTGCTAGTACTACTACTACTTCCCATACTAATTCTGTTGCTTTTGTCAGTGTTAGGTAACTGGTAGTGATGTTTGTGGGCAGTCATCACTGCAATCATCACAGGATCCTCATTATCATTTCTCAAGTGAGGAATTGATGAAATTCCTCCAACGTTCACGTCTCCATTTACGTTGTGATTGTGGTTCTCATGAGTTTGGATAATGACAGGGTGTTGCTTGTCGTCGTGATTGAGTCCGGAGATTTCTGTTGATGCGCTGATGATATCATCAGGACCTATTGCAACGTGTAAATTACATGCGTACAATAGCCCCTCTTTCTGCTCATAATCCTCTCCACCTGAAGACGTGGACAGCGTACGTGCCATTCCCGAAGATGGTATTGTGTCAGAAGACTTGTTTCTTCTTCGCTCACATTTGAAATCTGTAGCCCCCTCACCACTTGTTTGTATTATGTCTCTCTCCAAGTTGTTCCGAGAGTTGTTTTCAATAACAAATCCATCTTTGTTTATGTCTTTGACGAACAGTATAGCGTACAAGAATGCAAATGCATAGCAGAGCATCATGTAAAAGAAAGCGTATGCATGCCCAGTAATTGGGAGAATGGATCCACTAATGAAAGGCCCAACAGTTCCTCCAAAGAAAGTCATTGCTTCCAAGCGTGAGATCCTGACAGTCCGATTCTCCTCTGTGGTAACGGATGCAACGTACGTCATGCAAGATGATATACAAGTTACGAAACCTCCCGTGAGCCCCGACAACAAAGAGGCTAAACAAATCCATCCGACCGAAGTGTCCTCCAGCACAGAAATCACAATATAAACTAGACATGCACAAACACCTCCAAGTGGTGGAAAGACTACTGGCCATTTTCTCCCAAACTTGTCGCTCCACGAGCCCAAGTAAGTGGCGATCAGGAGGGAGGGCAATACCAATGATATTGTTGACATAAGGATCCAATATGACGACTGTGTTTGTACAATCTCTAGTTCACCCTTGTACGTTTCATTATGCAAATTGTGACATATATCAGACTCCTTTGTAAACTGCGTCCAGCATACTTTTGAGTAGACGAGATCTTGGAAGAGAGCGTACTGGGAGAAGGTAGAGAGCATGTACAAAAAGAGAACAGGCTCTACTGTGATATGTGACAGGTATTTACTCATACTTGTGTCCGTGCAAGATGTCATCATTATGAGTGACTTGTGAGTGTAGGAAGCCAAATTCTTCTGGTAACTCATTGAGAAACTATAATTAAGTATATTTTTAACCCTCCACAAGTTTCGCTTGTACTTGTGCTTTTCTAAAACCTTGTCCTATATATGGCTATATAGTATTATTAACTATGCACATACACACCGTAGTTTACTTTTCATCGTTTGCTTAACATCTGGAAACCAATTTGGCAATCTTCGTTTTCTCTATTTAGTCACGTACATCGACTTGTTTTAAATTATTTAGCTTCACACTCTTTCCCTACCTCATTTAATAGTTAAATTATTTATTGAGTAATTTGTATTTTATGCCTGTGTTGCACATACATGTACGTTTTTTTTTCTTTGGAAAGCTCATGCAGTAATGTAACGAGAAAAGTCTAGTTGTGTTCCAAAAATAATTACTATCATCATCCTTCTTCTGCCAATTCAGTTCCTTTTCGTTTCTTTCACAATTTTCTGCAGCAAATTTGTTTTTATCGCGGCCGTACTAGTACACATGCATGTAAAATTACAATAGTTCACAAAATCCCGAAAATTCTAACACATACACATAAAACAAAAAAAAGCGCTCCCTCCTCGTTACAACTTTAAGTTCCGTTCCACCAATTAGAACGCTTAAGTGCTGGAACGAATTCTATTATAGTGCAGCTGCAGTTATAGTATTACTGCAGTGTGAGCAAGCTTGCATAATCGCTTATAGTTTTATGGGTCTTCGTCGTCGATTCCAATTCCAAGCTCTAATCAACTGCACTAAAAGTTGTTCCCATCTTCGTCTTGGCAGCGCGGTTTCAGCAGGTAATTTTATTTTAGCGTAGTCACACTCGGAAGAATGTATGGGAGCGTGGAGGCATGAACATGTAGTAAAAGCAAAGTTTTTTTTTAATACCATACAATTATCTCCACAAAAAATTAGAGTCTGCTTAGAACAACAAAACATCAACTACGTGATTCCTTGTTCCTGTGAAACACATTGGCACTTGCTGTTCAGACTGTCTCCAACCGATTGCAGTTTAACTCTTCTTTTTTTTCCTTGCTGGTTGCTGTTAACACATAGAGGAGACTGAAGGGCGTCTTGAGGTATAAAAATAATAACAACAATTACCCAGCGTATTATGTTCCGCAGTTGATACGTGATACTGCCTAAGCACAGGAATTATATAATGTTTTTTTTTGTTCCTTGTTTTAAAGCTTTGCTCTTGAACTTGACAAAACTTGTCGATGAAGTAGGGGAAGAATTTGTGTTTTATGGTTTTGTTGATGCTTAACTATGAGAACTTCACTTTGTTCATTTGCCTAAAGTTATAGTTTGAGATACTAGTCATAAAAAACTCCAAATTGCAGCGATAATGGGGAATAATCGTTGAAAGAAGTCTGATCACTAGGCTTAAAGTAGGAATATATTGTTCTTCATGGTAAGATTTAGTGACACGGCGAGCTTATTGATTCTTTATGAGCTCCATCTGAAAATAACAAGAAAAAAAAAGGAAAGCACTTTAGGACTCATTTTTTAGTTACACGAGTTATACCTTGTAACTACATTTTTCCATGTGCAGCATAATAATAGCCTTCAAAAATGTGGGGATTAGTGCAGTTTTATGATGCATCAAAATTATAGCCATAGTTTTGCAGACGGCTTGTATGAAATTCCCTTTCATGTGGACTTATGAGTTATTACAGTCAAAAACACGCCACTTTTTGCAGAGGATTATTCATGCATTCAGAATTGCACTATTTGCCCTTTTGTGTCCAACTCCGTTGGGTATATCTTTACCATACATGGCTAACTATTAAATTGTTTCGATCAATGCAAAAAAAGGTCGCAATGTGCTGACACTGACCCTACGCACTGCAATATTTAAAAATGCAAATCAACTGGTCGGCACTTCACAATTTTTTTTCGCAAACTGTTTCAAGGTACGTAGATAATGACCTATTCTGTATTTTTTTTATTATGACCAAAAGTGCATTTTCTGACATATAATTATGCGACACAGGATTCATATGCATAGTTAGTGGCCCTTACACTCCATCATAGTTTGATCGTTACCCACAGCGTACCCACTTGGTTAACATGCCTCATTTTTCCCCAGCCAAACAGAGTCTGAGATTTAACGCATGCATGTAATTGTTTTAAAGAAGTTGATAAATCCTCTGAAATGCATAAAATGGGCACATATTACCAGATAATGATTAGCATATTCTTTATAATGTACGATTTTCTTGACACTTTAAACACATCTGTAAATGAGGTAATTTCTTTAAATTATTACTATGAACAAGCCAAACTAAAGTAAACGAAAAAAAGACGTTACAGTGCCAGTAATTTTTACACGCAATTTCAGGTTTTTCTTCCATTCACAGCAGTAAAGTAGAAGGTTAGAGCTATTGCTTACAAACAAGACGCAACTTATCGCGTCATTGCTCACTCCACTTAAAGTAGACAAGAGTAATAATGATTTTCATCGAAAAATGAGTTGTTTCAAGAGGAGTAAATATTGCACCTCTCCTGTTTCGATGTCGTCCCTCTGCTAAAATGAAGAATATCAGTCAGCGTGCAATAATTGCAAGACTTTTTAGCGATTGCAAGCTGATGCTCATTTGTCGGTGGTACCTATCCGGCTCAATAAACAGTAACAAAAGGTATTGCGGCTTGAAGTTGCATGCGCACTGTAAAATTGTGGGCTACAGCATGAAAAATTAAGAATGGTGGCAAGTGAATGGGCAAAACTGCAGTGCGTCTCGCATCTTTTGTCTAACTTGTTGTACACTTGTCAATGTCAGTCAGTTTTCAATCACTGTTTTTGCAATGCAATGTGCATCAGCAGCAAAAGGAAGACTTTCACAGCCACCACAAAGATCGGCAACAATAGACAAACCACAACCAAGCTGCCACGGTACTGCTCAACTTTGTTGCATGCTCGTTGCAAGAGGATTTTTTTTGCAGAGATACTAGACCAGATTTGGGTCAACCTGATATTCCTCCTCATTTCCATTTCACGCAAATTCCAAACAAAAAATGAATTGAAAAAACTTTCAATTTCTTGCGAATTTTTAAACGGTATATTGGTTCTGACCTACTTTATGTCAAACAATGCGTTTTTTAATTTCTTTGTAAACTTGTTACAAGCACGGGCTTAGCAAATATTTCAGAAGGGCTGTCATTGAAATTGGCGATAACGTATAAAAATTTTTACCCACTTGCAAATTTTTCCCCATTGATACATGATTTGTCGACCACATGGCATACAGGCTATTTTATCATTGTACACTTAAAAATACTGTCTTATCAGTGTTTTTATCACTGGACTTGACACGAAATACGATTGCCATACAAAGCATCAAAATTGAAAGAGATTAGGAAGTCAGATTTATGATGCAGGTTATATCGTTTGGCAGTGTTTGGATTAACTCATGTGTCATCTGTCTTTTTAATTTAAAGAGCATAAGTGTTCGTCATTAGTACTCGTAACCTAGTTTGAAACGCAACTAAAATTCAACTAAGCACATTGACTAAACAAAAGAAATCATTTTGCACAGAAAACACAATAACAAAATTCCATAGAAGGAAAACTGCGAAGCAAGAAACATAAGACAATTCTCCACTGCATGTAAAAACTCTTAACCAAAATGTGCGACCCTGACACAAAAGTATACAAAGTAGTTCCTCTGTCAAAATCACGACACTTCTTTAGATCAAGAATGCTGATGATTAGAAATTACGCAAAAATTAATAAGTTTTAAAGCTCACCTAAATTTCGCCTCACTCCCACTCAACTAGACGATATAATTGGACTACGTTCACACACTCGCAAAGCACTACAGGTTTATTATGCACACATGGTCTTGATCCTAAAAGTTAATACTTTTAAATCAAGAAAACTTGATCAACTTGATCATGCAAAAACCAAAGAATGAATGAAAGAAAGGAAAAATAAAAGAAAAAGTGAGCTTTTCCTTTCTCTGCCCTTGTTTTTCACTGACGAGTAGAACATGAAAGCATACCCGTACATTACACACAGTGTGTAACAAGTTGCTGTTCGTTACACGAGACTTTTGCGGAGCAGACTTAACACTTCGCCTTGTTGACTTTCCTGCCTCAGTTTGTAAACTACACGACACAGGATCCGTTCCAAAAAAGTAAAACTTTTGCCATCGGCAAATATCATATAAATGTGTAAAAGAGAAAAATATAGCAAGGAGGATGGTGACGATATCTTTGTCGTCCGTGTTAGCTATACCATCGAGAAAGACTGCTAACTACAATAGAATTTTGTACAAAAACGCGATAAGGTGGAAATACAGCTCAAGAAAAAACATTCAGCAATATTATTAAAATGAGTTTGATACATATTTAACCTTATCATCGCTGTAGTAGCAACTAGCCACTAGGTTAGTGTATGGCACGGGGGAGTCGGCACATTTTCGTATGCTGGGAAACCGGTTTCTGCACTGATCGTTCATATGTCATATATCCATACGGCCATTTTGCACATGAGTTTTTACATTTTGTCAGCATTGCTCACCATTTGCTATTAGTATAGCACAGGCTTTGGCATAGGCGACTGTATTGCTAATAATGCCATCATCGCATTAAGTACTTGCAATTTTACATAGGTAAGACAAATTAAAAGAGGGTCTCATAATTTTATCTTATGATATCATTTCAGTCCTTTTACAGACATGGCGTAAGTGTATGCCTGATTTATGATTATAAACCCTTGTACTTATCAATCTCATCAAATAATAATAATGATACTACGGCAGCTCGTTGGTATTTGCAAAAATACACTTTTTCATATGCCAACTTTGCTTCTATTCAATACGGTCAGCGAATGATTGATACACTGTCCATGTACGTATATGTCAGGGATTAATACAACTTTCATGGTCGTCTGATATCATCTTTGCAAGCGGTAATTTAGGGGAAACGCTATTCTTGTTGACTATTTTTGCATGTGAAATCAGCTTAAAATGGATATGTATTATTGATCCATGTTCCAATACATGGAGAACATGGAAATATAGGGCAAGTTTATGGAATAGAATTGATAAAGTGTGTAAGCCATTTATAATTATTATAACAGCCTAGATTCAAGTACAGTAGCTTTAATTTTTCTTGTATTTTAATTCGCCCTACAATTCTAATCATTTCAATTTCAATTGTTTATACGTGGTAAAAAAAACATGCGCAGAGCTTTCATTCGATTCAGTTTGCTACGTGATCTATAATGCCAAAGAAAGTAGTATATCTGATGGATTATAACGTAATGATTTTTTT
>VICI01001303.1:0-23753 GCA_019593645.1 Akabosia matsudoensis
ACATGTTACTGGAATCATATATGGTTCTCAACAAGAAAATAGAGGACCATATATAGTCCTTCGTTGGTTCTCTTCATACTGTCAAATATTGATTGACCACACGCCTAGATGAATCTCATGCAAATACAAATGTCACTCATGTGGTTGCATAGACGACATTGATCGTTGTAGATAAATTCATTTTTGGACTACATTTTGCTGTAATTTCATGTTAATATTAGGCTCATTGCGTATTCTTTGTTTTAATGTCAATCCTATATGTTAACCGGTTTTAACCAGAAAGGTTTGGCCGTTTCATTTAAAATTCTAAAAGACAAAGTATTCTCCACCACATAATGGACAGTCAAATAATATGTCAAGAAGGGACAATCAAAGAGCACACACGAAAATAACAAATTCATAGATGGCAAGCTAGATACACATTTTCAAGTAGGGATTCTAGCTACTACAAATAAGTAAATTCGGAGCATTATTATTTTGTAAAAATTCTCGGGATTGAAAAAACAACCACCTGGTTTATTTCCCGTGTACGAAAAACCAATCGAGAGTTAATAGTATGCGCAAAGTGTATGTAGGTAAGCACAAAAGTCCACACTTGGTAAAAATATGAGAAAAAAAGCAAGAAAGAAGCATCCATTTCCTGTCATGCTGATAAGCTCCTGAATTTTTAATCTGAGGGATTGACTAAAAATTTATATACATATATGGCAATAGGGCTCCCCAAACGTAGAATACCTACAAATAGCATGCACATTTCCACACCACAAGGCTCATGCCACCACCACCTCCAGTACATACTCAATGCACTCATGCATTAATATGGTTTCTATAGTTAATGATATTCACTTGCTTCTTGTTAAAGTATAAAAACCAACTTCAGAATGAAAATTTCAGTGGTAACAAGATAGAGAGACACTTGTAGGCATTAATATCAATAATGTTCTGTATTATGCATAAGAAATGTATCATCGCGTCAAGTTACGGTCTAACCTAAATATAGATGCTTGCGTTTCTCTTATGCCATTTGACCTCTTAAGCTTATGGATCTATCTCAGTTTAATATTATGCTCAGAAATATATTTGAAGAAAAAATAATAATATGAAAAACAAAATCATTTTCAAAGAATATTCCAAACATGCGACTATCCCAAACTTTGTTGACCATCCTGCTCTTTTTCGGAGAGGCAAATGTTCGTGAGATAGAAAACTGAGAGAAGAGATTATACAGGTGGCAGTTTTTTATTATAAAATGTACACACTAGGAACACATAAGTATGTTGATAAATGATATCCGGTCCAAAGTATTAGTTGTGTCACTTCCTTTGCTTCAGTTTCAGCCAGACTGTATTAGCTGTCAGCACTTTCAAGATGTACTTTGATAACATGTTCCTAATATGAAGCAAAAATTAGTAAACTAAAGAAGCATTTCGGAGGTAATTTGGTTTTTGAATATGCACCTGTCATGTCAGATGACCCCTATTTTTCATGTCACCAGATTAACGGAAGCCGGACATGTCCTCCCTTGATTAGATTATTTGTTAAAAAAAGGGAAATGATTGCAGGTGAGCATATTAGGGTTCAATGCAATTCCAAAAACAACCCTAATTAAAGTATGTTATATATTCATTTTCTTTATTGATTAGATTAGTTCATTCTACATAGGAATAAAAACAGAGTTTATTCTATTACGTTTTCCATTTCTTTCTATTCCTGAAAAGGTATACTTTGTCATCATCTGAAAATAAAGGAAAATCTCCAAAAAGTAAACTAAATTGCAATGGACATGAAGATAAATGGCTCCTTGCCCATAAATATCCTTTCAAGTCATTTCGCTCACTCTAATTGTCCGTGAAGAAAAGATCATTTTGGCTGCACAGCTCACTTACTTGGTCCATTCCTTTGTGGGCTTAACTAATGCCTATACGCCATATTATAGCCCATCACAACTGTATTTCTCTACAGTAAAAACAGTGAACATGATGTAGTGAACGAAAATAATAATAAAAAATACTGTCACAGGTGGAAATGTCTGCGCTATAAAAAAAAATCTACCTCGTTTGCGGTTTTTCTACGCAGATGCGACCCAGAAGAACTATGGAGGCTCTTGAAAATTTACCAGAAAATGAATGTATCTCATTTGCTCACCTACCATGTTGCCTCCTTTTTCACATTTCTGGCAAATCAATCGACTATTTGTCATTAAGGACTCATATACATTACATTTATTGCATATAAGAGAGCATCAAAAAATGCAGTCAAAAATACATTTTTTCAGTCATCATTTTCATTCCGTACCAATTTTTTTGTTCTTTGTGCTCACGTTCCTGTAAAGACGACAAGAAAGACCCTTCGGTAGATAAATTTGGGGCAAAGACCGCTCCTGTCAACAAAGAAAACAAGATGTGTTCATCTGTCTCGCTAAGCTTGTAAGTTTGACAATTTAAAAATAGACCGCACATTAGGGACCAGCCTTGCTTATTTTCCTTTGTTTACTCGGAGGAGTGTTTCTGACACAGTTGGAACAGACACTACAGAAGATCATGCACACGGCAAGCAGGAAAGGTAACTGGATCTATTAAAAACGAAAGTGGAAGAAGCAAGACAAGGTGTTTCCCACTTGCCCTCCAGGCATTCGTGAAAAGTCTTTAACCTGAAAAGGTAAACACTGAAAGAACCTAGGCCATGGCATAGTATCACTTTCAGTATTCTTGCTGTTGATTTTAGCTTAGCTCTTTCCAGTTTCAGATTGAAAACTGTGAAGCAGCCATGTGCCAACAAGAACAATTTGTTTAAATATAACGCAAAGACACGTGTACTCTAATACATTCTTTCTTTACCTTTTAATGATATTTCACAAATATCAAAAAGGATCTTTGAAGAGGTTATCACCATTGTATTGTGACTAGCCCTATACCGGCGATAATTGAAATTAAAAGCCTCAAAACTCTGTTTTGGGGTGTCATGATACCGAACTCCTATTTACGCAACTGGGGTAAAGATCAGAGACAATATTTTGTGTTATATTTGAAAATTGCTGCTCGCGAAACAAAGGAACAACCCTGCTTCTAAATGAATCAGCCCAACTGTTGGCGTGACAATTTGAATTTCCGGTTTGTTTTGCGCAAACTCTACATACGTCAATAAAAAAAGATTTTGTGCTCTATGAGAAAATGAGTTTCTCATTGAAACCTTCCCACGATCTACCTATCTCGTTGATAGTAAGCAACGACCGTTTTCTTTCATGAACAATATGGCACATGCAACGTCATCAGTAGTTGTTTTACTTTTCTTTTGTTTAAATAAAATTTCGAGCTTTTTATCTTTTCCCTGATGCTATTCCCCTTAACCCGGAAGCTACAAGTGTAAGTAGCAAAGGGAAACTGTCCACAAAAAGAGTTAACTCTTGCCAGACTAATGAAGCTCAACAGATGACACGACCGAAAATACTGTCTATTTTGTGCATTTTCTCACGTGCGTATGAATATTGGATGAACAAAGAATTATCTCTCAACTCATCATCAAAAAAGATTGACTGATACCTCATAACGGCAACATAAAAATATGCTGGTGGCGCAAACAGAGGAAAAAAACCACTTGGTCAGCATATAAATTCTACTTTTACCTTCGTTAAATTGATAGGGGTTACACACAAAATGCATAGAAGGATGATCATTTCTCCAAACTCATTACCTATCCACCAGGATCATCTTTTTTCCCGATTACAATCAAAAGGAAAATTGAAATACGCATGGGAAATGATCCAACTGGTTGCAAGCGCTGTATGTTCCCAGAAAATAGAAACAAGAGAAAAACACATTTGAATGAAACTGCTTAGTGCTCACTACTTCCGTCCTGCCATGAACGAATTTTTTTTATTGTGAGATGCAACAGCTTGTAGTATGCATGCATATAGATTTTTCGTGTAAAAAGCATACATCAAGTGAGTCACATGTGATGAGGGTACATCCCTTTTTATGGAGAAACTATCATTCATTTTTATTATCTGGGATGGTTTTATGTCCATATTGCACCGCCGCAGAAAATTTAATGGAAAATACGGGATCAATGGATCATCATAAACAGTAATCATCCTACAAAACTCAGCAGTGTTGTCGTTGTCTCTTATTTTTCCTGGTTTATAAATTGCTTTCTACAAGAACCTGGGGTTACCTTTTCCCAGAGAAAATGAACTTTACACGCACAACAAACAAAGCGCCAAGGTTTGATTAGAGAGCTAAAAAAGTAATGATGATGAATGAGAATAGCCGGGTAAATTACCTGTCACTGGGAAGATTAAGAATCTGGTGATGTTCCATTAACCTCAGCTTTTGATTTAATAATTTTTAAATGTGCTCGTTGATTCTATTTAGAGATGCGGTTAAGAAATGTCACTAAACAGCAATATCCTACGATGCATGCGTTTAATGGCAGATGTTTTTATTTGGTTAGAAAAGACATTCGTTTCAAGTTTCAAATCTTCTTTAGCTTATCCCTTTTGAATATTACACCTCGAAATTTTCACCCGTTTACAAAAACAGGAGAGAATCCTTTATGCCCTAGGTGTTCCGTTTCTTTGTTGCCTACAGGAATCTGCATACTATCATCCTCAAAATGAAACAAACTATCGAAAAATAAAATCATGGAGGTTGCAGCTGGTTTCCATAATTTAAATGTGATTTTACTCGTCTTTTGTACAGAAAAAACGCACCTTGTCGCATAAAAATCTTCAGTTGTAATCCTTTTTTACCTTAATATTCACTGCTCGTTAGTTTTATTTGTTAAAAAAGAGTTTTGATAGAGAAACATTTTTACTTATCATTCATCATCGTATTTATTAACCAAGCAGGGAACCAAAAGGAGGATAAGTTTTTTTTCCCTAAAATCCATTTTTCTAAGTGAAAACTTCAACCTTTACCCAAAAACGCGGAGAAAAAAATCAATAAATGCCAGCCAAATAACAATCAAATCTATGGATATTTTTCTATTGAGAGAGGAAAAAATCATCATCTGCTCCTGGAAATGCAAAAGAATTTGTTACATGACCGTGTTTCACGTAATAATTTACGTAATCATAAAGGTTATCCGTTGTGCCTATGCTTTTTTTTTGTGAATTGTGCACCTTCGTCAAGGGTTTCACTGCCTTCTTCAACATGTCTCTGTTTGTCTCCATTTTTTACCCTTTTCCATTTACTGCATAACAATAACGAATACTTGCATCACTCAAGGTCTCGGTCTCAACCCAAATAGTTTATTATGAATCATAGTCATGTTTTCAGGGAATAGTGAAGCCCCATAACAACTGTTCTTTACAAATATTCAGGTAGTCTGCAAAGCCACCTACACGATGATAAGCAAATGACGCAATCTTATACGCAAAATACAACAAGTATACGGTTAAAGGGCCAAAAGGGTATCCAAAAATTATGATATGGCTGATCCGAAAACCCAGATATGAAAGAAATGTCAATGCAAGGCTTCAAAATCGGGTTAATTCGACAAACGGCAATCCTAAAATGATGTTCTCTTCAGCTGTAGCCATTCTAAATGAACTGGTGAAATTACATTTTCATTTTTGAAAGAAACTCGTTAGATTGTTGTATTGTGTATGGTTACGTGATATTATGTAAATGGATCATTTTTTTTGTTGCAACAATAAATCTATTGCTTTTTGAATTCAAAGCATCTTTCAAATATCTACAGACAGATGAGCAAATCCAAGCAGGATTTACAATTCTTTTTCACAAAGGACAAACGCACAATTGTCCATTTCCCCTTCCATATTTGTTGCACTTTTAATCAACCAGGGTTAGTTGCCCTTAGTCAATAAATAAAGTGTGTTGCTGCTACGGATTAAACGCATTTCGAATTTCAATACATTTTTTCTGCCTGCTACCAATTTTCGTCATCTGTTGGACCTTGAATGGCGCACTTTACCCTATTCATGTAGACCCTAACGCAATGTATTCCAGCATAACTTTACAATGCAAAAATAACACCAGGCAAAAAATAGTATTTCAATTGAAAAAGCCAAATAAAACAAGTCCATCGGAATTTTAGATGCGAAGCCCGTATGCGTCTCTTTTTTCATGGATGAGCACAGATTTGAGGATGAAATAGCATCAAGTATTATTTTTGTTTCAGGAGGGGTAAAAACCGGGCATTGTCATAAACAAAAAGAGAAATGTATTCTCGACACGACTTTAGGATCTGTAGTAGCACCGGTTTTTACCTTTTTTTCATGCGGGGCATCACGCTTCAAATAAAAGACCCGAGCGAGAGTCACTACATATTTCACCACCATCACCAGATGCAGATGTTCAGGTATTCAATTTTTAGCTATACACTCGGCACTATAACAAAAAATGATTTTTTTTTTGTTTTGTAATATGCAGGTCTAGCTTTTTTTGGCGGAGAGGAACGCATTCTATTTTTAAGTTTTCAACCTGTGCAGGTGTTTTGCAACCGAATCCTTCCGTCCTCAAATATGTAGTGTACTCAGTCAGCAGAAAAAAAGTGCTCTTCCGTTGCTGGATCTGTCCGGAACAGGATTTTTAAAGGGATGCTTATTGCTCTTTGACGGCAGATGTTACTTAAAAAGTCTACATTTTAGAGGGAAAACCCTCACAAATCGATGATGAAATATATAGGTACGTGTGTGTATATGCATGTACGTGTGTGTGGATGTGGATGCATTTGTTTGGGTAGTTGGGTAGATTGGTCAACTGGGTGACATTTTCAAACAGGTATATGCAATGACGATGATATTATGTTCAAAATCAAGTTAATCCAACGTCAAAATAAATATATACCAAAACTGCACACGCAGCATGATCAAAAACATGTTCTGTATTCGCCCTGCCATCTTTCTTTTATCTTTAAACATTATCAAATACGGTTTTTTTATAAAATTGAAAAATTATTAAGACAAAGTCACTGGCTTCTGGCAGCCTTCTTCAATATTTGCACTCTCATAAATCATATTTTTTTCGATCATTGTTTTCCCATTTATCTGACACTCTCAAGTACGCATTTTTAAAACATTGCTTATCCAGAGAAGAAGCTTTGACTCATCCAAAGAGGCTTTCACGTTTTTACCTGAAAAATCGTAAAAAGCAGTTGCTCATCCCTTTTTACCATTACTACTCTTAATACTATCATCTGTCAAATTCGTTTTTTGTTTACTTCCTTTCCAGCTCAAAGGTTTTTATAAAAATTCATCCCTCTTCAGATTTCTTTTGCGGATCCTTTGTTTACCCTGAGGAATCATATATTATTGCTTGCGAGTTGTTCACCTCCGTCACACACGCTTGGTTAAAGGTGTGTGTCTACAAAATTTTTACTCTTTTTCTTGTTCTTGTCATGTATAACTTGTCGTACATAGGGAAAGAGTTCCGAAAAAAGATTGTATGCGAGTGTGTGTGTGCCGTGCTATCCTTCTGGCGTGTGTCTAGCGTGTGGCTTGATTGCTATGGATGATTCAACAGAAAAAAAGGACCAACAGTAAAAACCCACACATTTAAATCTATCGTCTTTGTTTGGCCTTATTCTCTTCTTCTTATGATCATCTCTTCTTTTTAGCACCTTGTCTTGTTGGGATAAGCTCCAACGATCAAATAAGTTTCTGACCCAATTGTATCCCCATTCATCTTGGTTTTTTTTTTCTGTTACTCTAACAATTCTAAAACATTTTCGTTTTCATATTTTATTCATGAGCATATGACAATTTTTACTTTGTCATGAACGAAATCACCTTGCCATTTAAAAAATCCTTTCCTTTTATATTTTAGCATAACAGCCAGTTTTCCAACGACCCTTTTTGAAAATTATATTCCCTTTCGAAAGAGTTACCAGATTCTTTTTACGTGTAGGTAATTTTTAAAGAAAAAAAAACGGTGTAGGTTGGTAAAGAGTTTCTTGTTGGATGCACCCTGCACCATCTTCCCATTCGTCTTGTACGTATCCTCTCGTCTCTCTCCCTCAAATCCTATTCATGCTCAGCCTGCTCGAAAGAAAAGTGCCACAACCCACAAACAATAAATCTTTCATTCACTCTACATATTTTTTTCAAGTAGATCGCGACCACAAACAAAGGTTGAACGGGATGCGATTTAACCCGTCATCATCCTCAGCAAACCAACCTGCACAATTGTTTTCTTTCTAACGTTTTTATATCTTGTTCATATTCTGCCCATTTGAGAGAGCACAATAGAATCCGTTCACGGACTGAACGTCTTTTTCAGTTTCCTTTCTTCGTTGAGAAAACTTTTCTCCGGTTTACATCAGGAGCTGACGACCATTTACATTTTTACCGTACAGATTTGGTTTTTGTCCAGCCGACCACCAACAATATTATTTTCGCATTAGTTCAAATCATTCACAATATCTTTGTGTGTCTTGATTATTCTGTCGTGTATGTTTCCTTGTCCACCTTTTCTTCAGATCAATTCATTAGCTCTGCTTATTGTGTTGGCTCCGGGTTTGCTAGGTAATTTAGACATGGATTTTCCATTCATTTTCCTTTTCTTAATTTTTTTTTGCATAAAAAGGGTAAGATGTGATATGCTGTCCAGCCATTGTGTACACACAAGTGCATATACTTTTTTTCTTGCATTGTTAGCTGTCCAATGGTCTAAACAAATTAGTGTTTTGTTGGTCACCAAAAAACTGACCGAGTGGTTATCAGTAAGGAAAACTGTTTACTTTTGGAACAAAAGACGTGCAGACTTATGCCGCACGACGGCTAGAGAGAAAATAATCCTTGATCTAAATCAGCTTTGATATACGTGGTGCAAAAAAAAAACGAATACAATACTTTTCTCTCTGTATTTCTTATGGAATAAAATCAATCATCAAGTTTCAACAGTGTTTTCACAATCTCGCAAATGTGGTTGTAATGCATGGGCGTTTTATTGAACAAACGTAGAAAGTTTCCAACCGTAAAAAATATGAAAAAATCAGGAATGAGAAAAAATTCTTGAAATGATTATGAGCACGCAACATTATGCAAGGAATCCACAAAATAGCTGTATTTGTCCTTGATTTTCTCTTAAAATAACGTGACGTAAAAATATAAGAAAAAAAGCTACTTGCTATCAAAGCTCCAGGTGATGGAAAACCAAATAAAAAATATCGGTTTTTATAAAGAAAAAAGACTGCGTTTTCTCATGCCCTCCTACTAATATTTTTCTTGTCTAGATTTTTATGCAATATGTGTGTAATAATCCGGCAATAGCAGAGCGTTGGAAACTGCCCACATTGGTATATACGAGCCAGACCTGATACGCAGACAGGACAGGAAACCGAGGAAAATGAAATGGATGATATTTTTTTGTATGCAGTCGTAAACCAACCTGTAGACCAATTTATTTTCATGGACCACGCTCTTTTGTTATGTGATTGATTGGGAAACCTGCGGACTGCCAGTAAAAATACATATTTTTTTTCTTAAAAGCATCCAGTACATCCATTACCACTGACGCCATATTGCCTGGTCAAGCTTCTTTACTTGAGGATAGTCGTTTTCAAACGAACAGAACACGTAAATATGACTTTCTCTTTTTTCATATTTTTTGTACGCATACTTTTTCGCTAAAATCAATCCCGTCAGAAGTTGACAGCCAGATTCACATTATTTTTCCATGAAAATTTATTCCTTTGATAAAAACATATCCGTCTGGGTCGTTACATTGAAAGTTTCCATAATCTTTGACAGGAGTGTATAATCAGAGTATGAAAAAATACCGGATATTTTGGAAAAAAACGTACCAGAAGAACTCGTAAGGTAAGAAGTTTAAGAAAAGTACGCGCACGTATGGGTGGTATTGCAAACCTCCCTACGGCAACGATCCCTGACCTGCTACGGAGTGAATTAAAGGTTTTGGATTTTGCTCTCGTGAAATCTAATGACTCCGTTGATGACCGAAGGATGTTTTATGCAAGTCGCTTGAAATTGCAATGTATTTGATTACATTATTGCTAATTGTAACTGAAGAATACAAATGAGGGGACCGCTATATTCAGTACTCATTTCCCAAAATATTAGATTCTGACTAATTTGAAGAAACTACAGATTGACATGGCAAATACGTTTTTAGTTTCCCACATCGTCATTCTGTATTACAAGGATTTTTTTTTATCGCAAGGCAAGTAGCTTGCCAATTTATTTCTAGAGGGGTTCTATAATAACAATTTGTAATCGTAATGATGATGAAGTCTATACATGCACGGCAACATACTGAAAACATTTCCATAGAGACGAAAAAACGCAGGTACCCTATGGCTTACCTTTCAAGACTGAACAAAATGTTTGAAAGATAACAAATGAAGATAAAAAAGAGTTTTTTTTTCTCTACAAAAGCACCCAAAATACTGAACATGTATTTTAAAGGTGTGTACAAACTGCCCAGGGTGTTCTTATTTTTTAGGCACACGCGGCCACCATGTGCCAAACGGACCGATATCTAACCGCACCAGTAGGGAAATGGTAAAATGGTGATTTGTTTGGGAAAAAAGTAAAAATAAAGATGACTATCTTTATACAAAGGTCTGGAGTAATTGAAGCATTAAAATCTAAACAGTTTAGTCTTTGTCTCGAGGGTAGGTATTCGTTCACTTTAAAACAAGGCTTTTAATCTGTCCGTACGTTTTTCATCGCAACCGACAGTGATTCATGTCCTTAGCAAAGTTAACGATTTAATATGAAAAAAATGTCTGAAAAAAATGTGTTCAACTGGATAGGTGATTTTGTTCTTGTAAGCAGGCCACCTGATATCAACAGGGTACCGGAAACATTAATGCTGTACGCAGGCTTAAAAAGTAAGGAAAAGGGTTAAATTAATGGGTGCAAATATTATAAAATACTTTTAAGTTGACGCAAATAAAAATAAAAAGCAAGAGAAAAAACGCCCAGAGCGAGTAAATCAGTTAAAACCGAGAAAGTACAGAAGTAATCCTTCTTTTCAGAATAATATGTCATTATGTAATCGTTCAAACATAGTCTTGAATTTCCCGTAAAATTTTGGGTATTTTCGTGAATAAACTACTTTACATTATTCCCTGTACCGGAAAGGTTGACCCTAGGGCATAATAGTAAATTGTGCTAATGCCTCTCTTTATCTGAGCTATTCTCCTTCACCCCGTATCATTGCGTCGCCAGAGGGACAACTGTGAAACCCATTTTTCCCTAGCTGTCCATTGTGTGTCTCCTGCAATCAAAATCACTATATAGATCCCTTTTGACTTTCAAGATTCCATTTTCATCATCTCCTTTCATTCGTCACTGATCTGATGTTATTACTTCCTGTTAGCCTGAAAAGGATTTTTAGGATTTTCCACCACCATCTATTCACACACTTTTACCTTCACCCAATCTCCATTTAACTCGTCTTACTCGCTATATCTATTTATGTGAAAGTCTGCCCCCATAGGAACATAGATCTCACCAAAGGTGTCTTATAGTTTTGTTTCAGCTTACACAACTGTTGTGTCAGCATCTCCACTCGAAAAACACTGTCCTTGACAGGGATTACTCCCAAGGAGGAAGAAAAGAAGAGCCCAGCAACAGTATCATTTAGAGAAAAGGAAAGGCGATAAAAAGACGTTTATAATATAATAATCCACACACTCAAGAAAGAAAGCTATTGTTCCCTATGTATGAAAATTGTCGTCATGGTGAAAGTGATACTATGCTACACTTTTTTCTCCGTGTCCTGAATCGTGTCTTTATCGTTTTAATACATATTTCTTTTAACTCTTTGAACCTTTTCTTTTTTAGAGAAAGATTCGAGATGAGACTAAGACCAACATAAAAAAAAGAAACTACCTTGTAGCTGGCCTGCTGTTGCTTCACAACTTGTAACGATACACGGAGCTGTCCAATGGCTAAAACATTTTACATGATGGCCTACATCATCATCTCTTTTTTCTCATTGTCAGCTCAACCAGCCGCTTTACACAAGAAACTGGGTTGTTGTAACGATGACACAAGGGATACAAAGGTATCATCTTGCTGTGTCACCAGTCAGCCTTGAATAGAGCACCTCAGAATAAGAAAAAAATCTTAGAATAGCTTTGAGTTCTCAGCTTTATGGCTTTCTGGCCAAGTGTCATCTTCAACTTTTCATTGTCGTTTTCAGGAACCTTATGCGACTCTCGGAAAACTCCAAGATAAGAAACAAATTTTACCGCGTATAATACGAGAGAAAAGTTAAGACTGTCAGCAATAATCGCTGTTAAATGTTTCTAATAATCTTATCAGGTCCTTGTAGAGCATATAAAACAGTTTAAGAATTTTTAAACTTGAGATTTGTCCGGTACAAATGAACTGGTATATAACAGCTCATAATACGAAAGATGAGAAAAAAGTTTGTCTACCTTTTCAAAATGTATAATTTCCTTTCCCCTTGTCAGTACAGATTTTGATATTTTCTCCACCTTCTTTTCAACTTTTCCCGTTTTCACACAGCAGTAATGACTTTTCCCTGCCATTTTCTCTCTCAAATGTTTCTCCATATAGCCCATCTCTTCTTTTTTCTGGTGGGATCACGTATTGTATATCTGTTATGGTTTCATCCTATCGCGAATACTTGATGAGCTGAGGGATTATTTTGGAGACCTTCCTCCGTTATCTTGTTCATACACACAGAGGAGCTATAATCGCTACATTTATTGCTATTGCGTGTTCTCTTATTTTTATGCAGTTGAGCGTGTAAAATAGATTCTTTTCTCGCACAGCTTTCTCCTTCCAGAAACTATACCTATCTGTTCACTTTGAGTTTATTTTTTTATAGGAATATCATCATTTCAGTAATCATCAAACATTGTGTTGGTATGTCTATAAATGTCCCTTTTAAAATATCTACAATATTAGGTGTATCATCATCATTTTCCCGAAAAATGCATAACTTTTCATGATGTCGGTCTATAAAACAACTTTTCCTGTCGCTCTTTCTCCCTTTCTCTCAAACTCGAAGAATTACTTTAATACTTTCTGTTCAAATCACGTCATCACCCAAGGTTTTTCAAAGTGTTATTTGCTGGGATTTTATTTTCTGATTACCATCTCACTCGTAAAAATAATACTCGACGGGTATACATCTCCCGCCCGCGTCACACCACGTCTACAACGTTCCTAGTACCCATGCCCACTGGAAACTTTTCAGAGAACGCCAGGTTGGTGTAAAATGTGTGCGTACACTTTTGTATTCTAATTCATCGGCGAAATGGCTTACAATTATTTGGGATGTTATCACCGGCATGAATAGTTACACAAACTTTAAAGATTCGTCCATATGTTGCTCCACATGCTTTTGTTGTCTAGCTTATTTTTTTAGTGATTGCATTTGAAAAATGTCCATTTGAAAACCGAAACAAATGGGTTTTACGATTTTCAGACAGACATTTCACATCTAGATGATTGTGTGGTGGTGAGGCATTAGAGAGTGCGCCATTCTGTACTAGCCAGCCACATCCGAATGTACATACATCAACAAGCAGCGAAATAAACTGTTTTTTCTCTCTCTGGTGGCGGTGGTGATATGTGCCATCAAAACAAAACAAAATTTTGTCCAGTTTAGGTTTTAGTTTGAAATAAATGCTATTGCTGTTGTTTTTGTTTTATTTATTCCCCTGAAAATATACGAGGAGCGATAATCATAAAGCTAATTCAATGCTTTTGATGGTTGATACTTATCCAGGATTTTATAGTTAGGTAAAGTACCAAGAACGAGCAAAACTTATGGCCAAACAAATAAGTCTGATTTTCTCAGACCTTCCCTGTCAAAAGCCCATTTTGCTCGAATGCAGTTGTAGTTTATTATGTGGCCAGAGAAGTTAGAAAATCTATGGATATTTATTTGGTTTTAGCGTAGAGAGAAAAGGGAAACTCAGAAAAAGCGTTTGAATGATGATGAAGCGTCATGGGATCTAGCAACGAGTTTTCTACCCACACACACATGTGTACAAAGTTTCCAGCTATAAATATATTCTATTTATACATATGCGAGGTTATAGATCCATGTACATATTTTGGAAATCGTTCAATGTACTGTTTCTGCAGCTTTTGCTCTGTTGGATGCACCAAGTCAGTTGTTAATTACACCAATAAAGTGTACAACACTGGAAAGCAGTTTAGTGGAAATAATTATTTGAGGGAGTCCCTGAAGCTCCGTTTTTGAAAATGCATCAGGTCGCTTTCTCCATTTAATGAATCATATTTACAATTTTAGACTTCTCTACTAAAAACTTTCCCTCTTTTTATGGACGAGGATGCTGCTGTTGAGTGAAGGGAAAGAGCAACAGCATCTCTTGTGACTGTAAAAACCGGCAATAAATAGGGAAATATGAGTGTGTGTACGTAGAGAAAGCGTGTAATAGCCTATATATTTTCTTCAATTTCTGGAATGAACATAAAAGTAATAATGACTTGGGTTTTATGTCAGTCAGACTCTACATCACTGCAGCACAACTACAATCTTACATTATTAAGGATGGCTACAGCCTCTTCTGCAAGGGTTTTCCACAATCGAGTGTAGAAGAACCACACACACAACTACTGTAACAAATATCAGAGGAAAATGGTCCGTAATGTGGACAAGTACAGAAAAGGGTTGGGAAAATGGTTTTGTGGTGAATAAAGCTCGATTAAAAGCATCAATTAAATATTTTATGTTGTTTTTCTATACTCATAAAATCGATGCTGTATGGTGAGACGTGCTGTGGCTTCCGCAAACGAGTTGAAGTACAAAAGCGCTTCTTCTGCTGCGCCATTAAAAGATGCTATGCAATTTTGAAGAAAATTACTGTTATCATTGCAACGCTATCAAAAAAATTCGACGATGTATGATATGAAGGGAAGCGCAACAAAGATTAAAAGACTGTGCGGTAGGCTTAACTACGTTTGCACACTTAGGAAAAGAAGCTGGGCTGCGATTGCGAAAGATACCTATAAAATGAGAAGTTGCTGCCTTGCTGCGTATACTCATTGTTAACGGTCATTTTAAACAACGGCGAGCAGAAAAAGATAAGCTCACGAATGTCGTTACCATTTTTTGGGGGTGACGCAGCAGAACTGTAAAATTTGTGCGTTAAAAAGGATTAAGTTATCTGATAATTTCAGTAATTAACTGGGTAAAAGTCAAGGATAAGTAAATGTTCTATGTCCTTCAATAATGTCCCAACTGTTGGATGGAAAACATGGGAAATTTTCTGTACCTTTCATCGCTCTCTGGAATTTTTAGATTGCTGACTGTGGTAGGTAGCTTTAATGAATAATTTGAAGTTTGGTAGGAAAACTAGCAATCAATCACTGATTTTAATGTAACCGTATAGCTGGCTGGAGTACCCACTATTGTCTTGGCATGGACTGCGTATTTTTCATCCTCATGGACCAACGTGTTTCCCGAGATTTTAGCTATTATTGCCGTTGAGAAAACGCTTGACTTCAACCAGTTGGAAATAACTGGTGACGGATCGAGGGGTTCAAGAGGGAACAATTCCAGCGAGAATGATTCCTCATCAGAAGAGTTGGATATTATTTCAGACACGGAAGAAGACTATTTGGATGACATATTACTGCAAACGCTCATGTACGAAAAGTTTTTCATTGGAATAGTCTCAGTTGTTTTTCTGATTTCTGCTGCTTATCTGATGGTTCGGGTGTTCAGCAAACATCATCCAGACTCTCCGTATGAGATAATGTTTGTAAGTTTTGTTCATTGAGCTGCGTAAATCGACAGAAAAAAACAATTATAACCTTGATATATTATACATATGCTATTTCATATTTCATAGGATTTCATTTTCCATGTTTTCTGTGCTCTTGTCCTCCTCACCGGATCTGGGCTTGTGCTTTTGTCTGCAGCAAAGATACAAAATTTTGTTGATAAAGTGAACGATCGGGATGGTTTTGCTCCCCCAGAAATCTTAGAGATCATTCAAAAGAACCAGGATAATGTTCAGGACAAAACAGATAAAATTGCTGCTGCTGTATTAAATCAAAATGTTATATCAATTCAAGCACAACAATTTCATTTCTAGCATTCCATTGTTCCTCCCTACAGGTTCTTGGAATGCTTAATGGGGTATTTTACTCCCTTTGTGTTGTCACCATCAGAATGACGAAACCAATTAAGTGCAAACGCAAGAAACAACCGGTCCACTCGTTGTACATTCTGCCTTCTCATTCGCAGCAACAGCACCCGACGGAAAATGATACATGTTCGGTTTCTATGGTAATACCGTTTGAGAGTCCAAATCATCCAGAGAGTGGATATGGGTTTTATGGATACTACGAAAAGCAGGACGGTTAAACGATGAGATAAAATTTCCATCGCTTAAAAAATTACAAATACTTTATTTGAATTTATTGCCTTTCATTCACACTCGGAAGAAGACAGCGGGGCGTAAAACGCATGTTAAAATGTGAAAAGAAGCCTAATTGTGTGGAAATAAATTGATCGCTAGGCCTTTCGTTTGATTAGACTTAAAATTCGTTTCAATGTGGTTTCCTATCGCGAACCCATAACTCTGTCTGTATGACTTTCAATAAGATGCAGCGAATAGAGTATACATACCCAAGTATATTGTCGTAGTCATTCTTTTCGGTAGAATTATGAGGCTTTTTGACAATACTTAAAGTATCTGGCATTGGAATTTTCTAGAAAAGAATGATTTCTGCATGTGAAGTATACGGCTTCAAATCTGACGTGCTTAAAAACACTGCATGCACTTCATGATTGCAAATTTTCATGATAACCCACTTTAAGTCCGTGGTTCTTTCCAGTGGTGCTTACCGTCGAGACACAGAACAAATACGCATCAAATCAACAAAAAACGAATCAAAGTTTAAAAAACATGCACAAGTTGCTTCAAACTTTGGACATTGTTCGCTTTTGCAAGGGTGTTTAATTTGCTCGTGAGACATTTCAAACAAAAAAAGCGTTTGTTATTTGCTCTTCGGGTGGACACTAGGCAAACACCTATAGCCCAACCTATGAAAAATTATCTGTTACATATTATCGTATCAGAAATGCAATCCAGACTGCACTTAAGATAATGCTGATTTGTGTGACTTTCAGATACAAAGTTTATTTCCACATCCTATACATGTATATATCTATCACAAATAGGAAAAAGAGCAATATGAGGCACAAATTGACGTCATACGTATCTGCCAAAATATCAGAATGTCGCTTGTAAAATTACCAAAAACTCAAATATCATGTGAAAAGTACAAAAATAAAATTAGTTATCGACTCCATTAGCAGGTTTGCTATAATTTTTGCTATGTCATGTTCTACCAAGATTGATCGAGGTGAACTTCGCGTATAGTCTGGAAAATTTATGTTTGAAATTTGAACCCACCTATGGTTATCAATGTACCTACACGTTTTATCTCTTCCGATGCAAGCTACTTAAAGGTGACACGAGTCCCTATTGCTTCACATTCTCACCTTGTCTTTTGCGGGATTTTCATTCAGAACAACTGTCTCTCCGCTCTCAAAACACCAAAATGTCTATTGTTGGCAAGTACGAATTACTTTCTGACCCTGCCGATGCTGCATGGGACGAATATTTGAAAGCTGTTGGTAAGTTTGGGCTAAAATAAGCCGCCTTAAGTTGTCACATTAACGATTCAATCTCCTTACTAATGTATCATTTCGAATTCGCAGGTGTCAGTGATGCCCACCGCGAAGCTGGACGTCTCGTCAGCCCCTCCGTTGAAATCTCTCAGGCTGGAGGCAAGTACACAATCAAGACTCTCTCTGAATTGAAAAACACCGAACTTACTTTCACTCCAGGACAAGAAATCGATGAGCAAACTGCTGACAATCGTCAATGCAAGGTAACCCCATTGTGGCGCCAAGAATACGACTTCTTCCAAAAAATATTCAAAGTTATTTTCATCTACAATTGACTTATCTTAAATTCTCATTTTTCAGACCACTTTCGTAGTCGAGGGCAGTAGCAAGCTCGTCCAAACCCAGAAGCTCGAAGGAAAGGAATCGAAAACTGTGAGAGAATTCACTGCTGATGGTATGACTGCCACTTTCACAGCTAGCGGAAAGACTGCCGTCCGAAAATACAAACGAGTAAGCAAACATTTTATCAAAGTAAACAGTTTTCTCCCTTCCTACTTCAAAAGTTCACCCTCCACTCCACTCATTATTTCCCGACTGGAAAACTCAATCTCTAAGTGCTCCCTACTAAAAGCTCGTCATTTTGTCTTTATTTCAGACTGCTTAAAATCATGTTCGCCTTGTCTCATCGAATATGAACAATCAATAAAATATATTCTTCAAAAGTCAGTTAGTTTTTACAACTTTGTTTTCTGACAAGATATACGGCACATCTGATTTCATTTCAATACAAGTCAAATTTCAAGGGTGAGTCTCGAAATGCCCATGAGCATCTCATGAAACTGAAATTTCTTCCGAACTTAATCCTGAGAGATTCTTTCCTCCGAAACACTTGCTTCCGAACAAGCCATGTAGCGTGTTCTGTGAGAGAATCCCATAACTAGCATCTACCCATATCGTCTCCCATTACTATTTTCAACAACTTCTGCAAGGTGGCTCACTTGTCACTGTTAATTTCCAGAAATGAATTGGAGTGAGGGTCTCACTTGAGCTTTGCTTTTCCAGAGATAAGCCACCGGTTTAAAATCACGATAAAAGACGTGACGTATGCATAGCATATACCTATTATGCAGTTATAATATTATAACATTTAGAAGCTATCGTAAGCATCACTTCTCTTGTCCGTTGGTTTTTACATCAGCGTGTCAGCAACACGCACTACCTCTGCTACTTCACAGACAAGTAAAGTATGCTGCGCATTTTCAATGATGCTTGACATTTAAATTCAAAAAGCTCCACAACAACATCGGGTAATTTAGAAAACAAAATTGTTGCACTTACAACTAACCATGTAAACTGTCCCTCTGGAATAAAATGCAAAAAAATGAAGAACTATCAAGCATGCACACGCCATTTTAAAACTCTTGTCTTTTTATTTGTGGTTTTCATTTCAAAATACTTTATTCCTCGTACGCTCGTCAGATAAAAAACCGTAACATTCTCTCTTGTTGTTTTATTTGGTTGCTCTATTGATCACACATCCATTGAAATGATAATGACAGAGTAGCTGTCGGAATACTCTAGTCCCATGGGCTTTTTCGATGTTATTTCACCGAATGTTCTATTCTTTAGTTCCTCTTTTTGTCCATATTTGGCTTTTAACAAATTCCCTTGCTACATTTTCATTCCAGGGTTCTCCGTATCCATTTCCAAGAGTTAATTCAAGGCACATTCCAAATTTAATTGTGTCTAAGCCTAAACTGCACACACCAAAAAAGCAAAGGATTCATTAAGCAGAAGCCATTTCAAAAATGATAATGCGACATTTCAAAGATCAAAGAAGTACAGACTCGTGCATTCCTCGAGAGTGTTATATCACAACCTAAATCCATAGGAGGTAAGCTTTCCCATTTTAAAAACTTTTTACAATGCAATCAGGCACCACCGCTGCATGGGGAATGTGCATTGAGAGACTGTTGAAGTTTTTTTTTCTTCTAGTCTGTCGTGCATAAGTGGATCTTCTGCATTTTCTGCATATCGAAAAAACAACTAGCTTTGCTTTTACTGCTCGACCAAAACTCTCTTCCTCTTCCTCTCTCTCTCTCTCTTTCTAGAGCTATTCGACATTTTTAAGCAATGATATTTTATCCTCGGTGGATCCCCTTCATTGCATTCTTCGTATAAGCTGTTTAAAAGAGAAAAATAAGCGAAAGGACATAACGGTACAGAAAAAGAGTACGGGACGGTGCGCATGGTAATGTTTTCTCCAAGTTATTCCTTTGCTGCATTTCTCCATCCAATTCAGGCTAAGAAAGCTGTGCAGCTTTTCTATATGTACATGCTAACATGTGTGTGTGCAACACAATCAAACTTTCTCGGAGCTTCTCTATTGTAAAGCAAGAGAGAGATGAGAGGGAGAGAAACTGCTGGAGATATCGTATCATCGTTGTCGTCATCGGAGTCATTGCATAAAAAAGTATCTTATCCATGGCTGCTGGGGAGTTAAAGCAGCAGTCGGTGGCAATGCTGGTGGTTGCTGATGTTGGCAATAACGAAGAGGATGGCAACAACGGCACTGAGGAGAAAAAAGAAAGAAATATCAAGCAGTGGTATCAGCCCGTTATAAGTGTGCTAAAGCGAGCTGTAACTTGTGCGTCGTTGAACCGATGAACAGAAAAATTGCATTGAAACAGTTTAACGAAACGAGCCTCATGATATTGAATATGTAGCTTTGTTTAAGTGATGGTAGCCAATACTAATGCATGTTAGCTAATGTAAATTTATTAAATTCGCGTTGTCAAACTGTCACACTTAAATTTCAAACAGTAATTGTAGATACTGTGAAAAGCGACCGGCCAAATCCCGGTCTAACAGACGGCACAATGAGTACCGATAATATTTTCTCCTAAATGATAGCACACTTTTTGTTGTATTAAAGGTGGCAGGTGGTGGTGGTGGTTGTTCGGCAAAAAACAGGGGGAATGGGAAATGAAGGGGAATACTTTGCTGTACAAAGCTAGCCTGTATCTCTAGAAAAACACTCATTTCTACTGCATCGCAGCAGCAGTATCAACATACCATTTTTTTACAACAACCACTATCAACGCTTTCTTCCCATTTATATTTCCCCTTGGCATCGCATCGCGTGTCTCTACTCCTTTATTCCACTGCTGTATACACGTTCATTCCATACATTTTCCCCTTCCACACGTTTTCTAGCCAGGAAAAAAACTCCGGGTAAAAAGACTGCGGCGTGTATTCTCCATGTATTTTCTCTCTCCTAACTTTTGCAGACCTGTTTCTCCAACTGAAAATGCAGAGAAAATGGTGCGGATACAACCCACGTAGTCTTGCTTTCCAGAGGTTTGCGTGTTATTCGCTCTGTTGCCGTGCATGATCCTTTCGCTTTCCAAAAAACATCGTATAAAGGTTGAGTCAGCAGCGAGAAAACCAACAGTTAGCATCAGACGCACACAGTCAACACATATATTACCTTTTTGTACAAAAACTCCATAAAATTTTAATTTTGTTACTGTTTCATTATCCATCAAGAAAGCGATGGAAAATCTTTAGTTTCCTTGTCTTCATTTAGGAAACATTTTGATCCATATAATTTTTCCTATGATCGAGTAATAACCTGGGAATATTCTCAACAGAAAAAACTACTTAAATTTGGAACGGTTTTTTTATGGCAAGACGCATTTCTCAGCCAACAGACCGCTTTGGTGCAATAAAGCAATAAAAGTAAAGTTTCTAGTGAGTCAAAAACCTTGTAACCATGACACTGTGGCAGTTATTATTGTAGTAGTAAAACGTATCTGAGCATCGCGTATTCACATGTTTCCTACTTTCATCATTGCATTGCGACAAAAACGGTTGGTGTTTGACAGCCGGTACTCATACTGCACTGCCGCTATGTAAAATAGGCTCTCTCAACTGCTCGCGTTTTCTTCTTCGGATAATGTTAGATTACTAAGGTAATAATTTATTTACTCGTGCTGCAGTGATTTCGTGCTGGACTTGAGATCTGCTAGTCTGGAAAGGAAGAGAGAGGAAAGTTTGATGTAATGAGATTAGCTTGTGTAAGCAGTACACACAGAGAAAACCCGTCAGTTGAGCAAATAAGAATCTAGTTGATGTGGTGATGTAAATTAAAGTGCTTCCATACCCAAACAAAAGAGATACACTCTTGAAAGGAGTACATGAACCCTGTGCACACATTTTTATATTTTGTTTTCAGCATTTAGAGGTACATGCGAAAGGTGAAAGTGTGACAAGGATCGAAAGTTTAAGTTCTCAAACTGGAAAAATATAATAAAAAATTCATAATAATTTTGACCCGGGTTGTGTGGAGCGCAAAGCAATTTGTTTGTTTTTTCTGCCTTCCTGCTGGTCGGATGAATGTTGGGATTGGGAAAATGAAAAAAGTTTAGAGACAAGACACACACCGGCATTATTATCTGGAGGTACGGACGGGTAGAAATACGGTTGTTTGCATGTGAAGGTGTTAGTGGCTACTACGTCTGAGAAGTTGAGCCTGTGACAAGCCCAACAATTTTTTAACTTATTTTCTTTGGGAATATCCAGGTGAGATAAAAAAAAAGTGTAATCATACATCCCAATTGGCATTCCACCACTTGACAGAAATTTTGACATGAAGTAGTTAACTTTTTTCTCCAAAATGAAATGAAATGTCAACTCAAGCACATTTCTTGGTAGAAGAAATGGGCTTTGTCTTGTGCCAAGATACAGAGCCTTTCTCATCTTATGAAGAATGTTTGCACTACCAGGACAATGAAATTGTGTATACAAACAGGTTGAAGCTAGGATAATCATCACGGAAAAGGTTAAGAAGGAAGTAGTATAAAAGAGAAACAAGTTTGTCAACTTTTTCTTCTTCTTCTTGTAGTATTTCTTTTTGTACAAGAAAGTTTTGGGTTATTTCAAGCGTTAAACTTGCCTCCTTGACAACATAAGCATTTAAGAGAAAAAACAGATGAGAAACAAGGGCCATAAAAAACGAAAGTAGAAAACTGTTCGAACGGCCTTGTACCTTACGTGTTGTCTACTGCTAAGTTCATTTTTGCGTACCTTGTTCAGAGGCGTATAAAATTTCATTTCTTTTCTCTACTACCTTATAACAACCATATACATGTTAAAGTGAAATTGCTTGGCTATATCAAATAAAGTGTGTAATACCCGCATAGGTCATGCCCCGACAAGTTTTCTCTTTAAAATTAGCTTTCTTTCGAATTGAGGATTAGTTTGGTTTCTAAAGGTGATGCATGAAACATACACATAATCTTTTTCTACTGAAACATAAACCGTTATGATTTTATTTCTGACAATTTGTTTCAAGCGATTATTATCAGTTTGTTTATATCCTTCAAGCGCTTGTCGCAGCTGAATAGAATTTAATTCATCCATTCCAATCGAATCCGCTCGTGGGGAAAATAAAATACTAGCTTAACTTTTTCCTGGAATAAAGTTGAAACAATGCAACTGAAAGCGTCATGGCAACCAGTCGGACTGGTATAGAATCAAGTTTTTTTGTCTCCTTGGAATTTTTTTTCTCCCAGTGAGACTTTCTCCCTTTTTCTCTCTGACCATGTTTCTCTCTCTGAATAAATAATACTAATACGGATGTGCTCTCATTTTCATGCATATTAAATTCTCTGTTTTTCATTAAAGCCCATAAAGATTTCATCAACTTCCCTACCTGCTTGTTAGGAGAACTGGGAGAGAAGACGAAGAAAGATCATTAAAAACATGGATTACAACACAAGCGTAGAATAATGAGGGATTGTAGCAAGGTCTTCATCGTTTTCCTATTATTACACACACAACACAGGACAAAAGTATCATTAGTGATTTTCTCCGTCCCAGAGACATTATTAAAATTGCTCTTATGTTTATATACACATGACAACTATGATCATGATGATCATATAACAAAAGCTGTTTTCTGAATAATGAGACGCCTCTATTTCGCCTAGTCCAACTACCAGATGGCAGTCATGCCTACACCAACATGTTGGATTCAGGACAACAGTTGTCTGTCAGTTGTTTGGGTGTTTTGTTTCTTGACGCATTTTCATTTACAGCCGAAACAATAATACATGTATATAAATTTGTGAGCCATGTCCATTTTTCTAACACAAATGGGTAGGCAGCAGA
>VICI01001304.1:0-23753 GCA_019593645.1 Akabosia matsudoensis
GAGTTGCTGGAGCACGCTAATAAGTTTTATGGTGTAGTTTTCAGAAACAAGGTAAGCTGTAAGCACTGTACTGTGCTTGTTCAGTGCTTGCTTACACAGGAATCCTGAATAACAACAATTCTAAAGGCCATGTTGTCATTATGTTGTAATTGCTTTACCCCTTAGGTGTCCCACGTTGACTGTGTGAATCGTGAGAAAGCCTACGATTTCGTGGAAGACGACACTACTCATGGCTAAAAAAATCATGGGATTTGTTTCATGTATACTGTTAATTTTCTATTTATCTTATTATGACGAAATTTACTTTCTATTAAGATTTTGACGTTTAGTATAGGTAGCGAGTTGTACTTGTGTGTATTAAAGAAATCGCGTGTTTATAGCTGATACTCTATGTGGTAATTTTAATACGATGGACTCAGTTTGATTTTTTTATATAATCTGTAAACCAAGAGCAAATATGCTAATAGAATAATATCAGTTGGTCACTTTTATGTACACCCATGTGAATTAGATCCATGTCTGTTTCATTAAAATAGAACATCGCCAAAATTATTCGTTGGATTACTGTGCGAAATGTATCTTGTGTAAATGACAACTGGAATAAAATTGAAATGAAATCAGTATTTCTCACGCACGCAGTTGACCAATTCATCTCTAAAAAAGTTAGAAGTACATTGTATTCCCGTTTTGCTTACACCTTTCTGTTTCGCCCTTGATAAGGAGTCGTGTGTACGGATCGAAACCTCGGAATTTGAAATAAATTTCAACACTCGTTGAACCCTTCAAAGCTTAACTAATTAACTTGCATTGTTGCATTACACACTGTATATCCTTATCAAGTTCAGATAACTGATCAAGTTTCCCAAATCGGGGCAAAGCTGGACACCCGCTAATTTATCAGCTGAAATATCGTATTTGCTTATTACGTGCATGTGCTCGGAACATCAGCCGTACTTGCATCATCATCGGAGTTTTACTGCGAAAAGACCTTAAGCTAAAAATGCTAGTTTTATGTAAAAGTTAATCAGTAACACGTTTTGTCAGTTTGTAATCAGTGCTTCTAAATTGTCTCTACTTTCTACGTTAGAACACTGGCCAGAAAAGCTTTGTGCAAGTGTCAAAGACTTCGCAAAATCAAACTGCAACTGATGACCGCAACTAACCCACAAGATTTAGACCAGTCAAAAAGTCAACATTCGTATTTAGATCCTTTCGTCGATAACTCTGAAGGTGAGTAAAGGTTTATATAATATTTTGAATAAGGTTCTAAATTGAGAAAGGATTCCTTGAAACCTGTGCTCTGATTACTACCGAATTCATATTGTCAGGTAGACCCAGACAAGCACCATGTCCGCATCCGACAACAAAACAGAGTTGTCCGAATATTTCCAAATTGTGTGCCAGTTTTTCCATTCCTACAGATGGGTTTACGATTTCAAGGGAACTCACATTCTCACCCAAAAAGTTATTGACAACCATTCCGGTCACCTTCCAACAGTACTTTATGCACCTTGACGAACGTAGCGAGGAATTCCTCAAAATTTTGTCACTTTGCAAGCAAGTTAGTTAACATTAATACAGTTGCAAGTAGTGCGGTGACGTCTGTGCACAATTTTAAAAGACTTCAATCGATATTTTTGTAGGATGATTGGCCACCAGAAATTAAACAATTTACGGATGAATGTAGACACCTTAAAAGTCTGGCTGCAAAATTTCAGACATCATCTTTTTCAACTCTTGGGCCAACCAAAGACATGAAGCTACCGAGAAAATGGAACCTGAAAAAGTACAATGAAGTAGTCCATGTAGGCAACTTTGTTGGCACAAAATGTAAATCCGAGGGATGTGATGCAGTAGTAGATATAGGATCTGGGCTTGTAGGACCAATATTAATCATGATTAATATATACTCGCATCATAAATCACAAAGTTACCGGTTTTCTTTGTATTTTTAACTCAGGGATACTTGTCTCATCACATTGCGTCCAATTTTTACCTTCCAGTAATAGGAATAGAAAGTGATCATTCACGTGTGAAAACTGCAAGCAGTACATTGTTAGAGGAGGGGGCAGTGTCTAAACAAAGCTTTCACTGTTTGCGAATTACGGAGAACATTTCCGAGGAACTTCAACCTTTCGTTGAAACATGCACGAATATAGGAGTGACAGCTCTTCATGCCTGTGGCGACCTTACCCCCTGGTCATTGAAGTACTTTATCAAAAATTCTGCGTGCAAAGTGGTGGCTGTAGTCCCTTGTTGTTATCACAAAATGAGTCCCGAAGCTAAGAACTTTCCGCTGAGCTCAAGTCTTTCGCAAGCTCTTTTTGGATATGAAGATATTACATTTCTGAAAAACCAATGGCTCTGGAGGTTAGCTTGTCAAAGGTCAGGGAGCCAATTTCTAAATGACATTGGCCGTGAAACAAAGCATCATTTCTTTAGGGCTATTTTGGAAAGAGTTTGTCTCGAAGGTAAAATCAAGTGCGAAGATCAAAACCTGATCCAAGCTAGCTTGTGATAATGGACATATCAATTACTTACTACTGTTTTTTGGTTGTAGAATCTTTAACTTTGAAGAGACTAAAAAGAAACTTACAACATGTCGGAGATGACTTGTTCAGTGATTATGTCGAAGCTATGTTGGGTGAAAATGGTGGATTTCAACTTTTTCGGAATGACCAAGTTGTTGATTCTGTCGATAAGTTGAAAGCGCAGCAGCTTTTACTTACCGAATACGAACAGGTAGTTCACTAAATAAGAGGATTTGGGAAGCCCCTAATTATAAGAAGAATGTATTTGAAATACCCTATTGGAATGTAATCCGTTAGCTTAAGCCATGGAGCCGGGTTATTACGGGTATTCTCGCTATGCAAGGGGCAATTCAGGAAATTGCAGAAAGTGTTATCCTCGTTGACCGATTGGCGTTGTTGAAGGAGGCGAGTGTTGTGTCCGTTGCTGGCATAATGAAAGTCATCCCTGACCAAATAACTCCCCGTGGCATGGTGCTTTTTGGGGTGAAAGTATGATTGGTATATGCACAGGGTGGGTACTGCTATTATCTTAGGTGTATATCAGTATGCGTTGCCTACTTTGATCTTGTTTATTAGTGCCTTAATGCTGAATTTTTTGTATGCTTTTTTAGCCACCAGCCTGAATGAATGTATTCAGGTACATATCTAGATTAGGATTACACTTTAAGGCAACCGGAGGGAAGAACATTTCAAGTAAATCCCGGCTAAAAGAATTGCTAAAAAAGATGCCAAAAGAAACCACACATGTCCCAATTTTAAGGGAAGGGCGGAAAGCAAAAAAGGAAAATTTAGTGAAATACCCGGCCGGAATAATCAATCTTCAAGTGTTGGGGAATGGTTGTAAAGGTGCTCCCCGTGCACTATATGTATTCACGGATCAAACTCGATACATGTTCAACTGTGGAGAGGGGACACAGCGGTTGGCTCATGAACATAAAATGAAGTTGGCAAAGTTGGAGCATATATTTATCACAAACAACTCGTGGGATGCCACTGGTGGACTACCGGGGGTTGCGCTTACAATACAGGACATTGGCGTGCCAGAAATTACACTACACGGACCACCTCGGCTGGTAAACTATTTGTTGTTTTTCCAGGCCATTATTGCTTGAAATAGTAGTATAGTATCAATTAAAAATCATGCCTGTGTTTACAGGAGAAGTTATTCGAAGGTACACGACGATTTGTGATCCTAAAAGATCTGAAAATCAAAGTGGCGAACACCGGGGCAAAAGGATATGAAGACCATATTTTAGAAGTCGATTATGTGAGACTGTATCCATCTAAAGTAGAAGAATCCACGGATAAGACAGGAAGTAGTAGTGAAGAAAGTGTAATTGAAGAAGATGAGACGGACTATTACGCTCCGATAAAAGGTTGTAAGCGACATTTAGAAATTACTCAAGATCCACCGGAAAAGCGGACAAGAACTGAGGTTGGGAGTGAGCTTGCAGAGGACTCAACTCCACAAGGTGACCCGGAAACAGTTATGTGCTATGTGTGTAGACCGAAAAAGAAAGAGGGGATGTTATTGATTGAGAAGTGTGTTGAGATGGGAGTTCCAGCTGGACCGCTTTTGGGTAAACTGAAAGCAGGAAATGATGTTACTTTAGCTAATGGGAAAGTTGTTAAAGCTCAAGACGTACGAAGTCCGGACTGTCCGGGTCCAGTTTTTATAGGTAAACACAAAACTTGTGAAGTACCAGCTCCTCCTGATATATTCTTGCAAATTCAAATCAATGAACTGTTTTCAAAATGTTTTGTTTGTAGTTGTGGACTGTCCACGGGAAAGTTATCTGGATTCATTAACAGAAAATCCCACACTAATGTCATACCACAATCCATCGAATCAAGATGATTTCCCACATGTAGTTGTTCATTTTTCGCCATTAGAAGTAATGACGCAATCAAAATACAAACTATGGATGGAGAAGTTTCCACCAAACACTAAGCACATGCTTCTAAATGATGCATGCATCGGAATGGGAAGTGAGGCTGTTCATCGTATTCAGCATAAACTGAATATACTCGACAAGAATATGTTCCCACCATTAAACGAAAATGGTGTAGAGTTGTACTTTCCAGCGTCAGAAGAGGCTTCTACAAATAAGCTGGATATATTGAAAAAACCGGACAGCTTGAAGGATTTGAAAGTACCTATTGTTATGGGGGCTACTCTGCTTAGATATGCTCTTCGGCCTACCGTTGAGCTTGAAAGGTTAGCTAGAAGTTTTAATGATCAAATGAATTAAAATACGACTATACTCACCCCCGAATGTCCGTGTTTCGTTTTTCAATGGCAGTTCATCTTCCTTAATTATCCATCCAGAGGAAAACGTACGCGAGGTTCTTGAAATTGAAAACTTTCCAGCGATCCTGGAGGAAATGAAGTCGAAATCGGCGGCTTTAGGGGCGTCTTGCGATGATGGAGTCTACCCTGAATTTGTATTTTTTGGAACTGGATCCTGCATACCCAATAAGACTAGAAACACAAGTGCAATACTTGTTAACACTGAGTGAGTAATACGTAAAAATCGATTTGGAGTCGTTAGGGCCACAGCCGAACAGGAGTACTAAATTTTATGTCCTTTTCTGTTTTCAGTCCATCGAGTTGTATCCTGCTAGACTGTGGAGAGGGCACTTACGGGCAACTGGTGCGATTTTTCGGAAATGATGGAGTGGATGATGTGCTCATTAAACTGAAAGCAATTTATGTATCGCATCTTCATGCTGACCATCATATAGGCCTTATTCAAGTTATTCGAAAAAGATACTCTGCCTTAATTAATCGTAAGATTCCACCGTCCCCTGTATATCTAATGGCCCCTCATCAAATTCAAACTTGGTTACACTTGTACAACAAATCCTTTGAAAAAATTCGAAGCGCGTATCAGTTAATTCCTAATGTAGAGTTAAGACTTAATGCGGACGTAACGACCGAGAGTATTTTCACTTCAGAAGTGAAGCAAACTCTGGGGCTTGCCCAAATTCAAACGGCATATGTACGACATTGCCCCAACGCTTTTGGCGTAGCTTTGACACACTCTTTAGGATGGAAAGTAACGTATTCCGGGGACACAATGCCTTGTAACACGTTAGTCGAAATTGGTATGAATTCAGACGTGCTAATCCATGAAGCCACAATGGAGGACGACTTGAAAAAGGAAGCAGTCATAAAAATGCACTCAACAACATCAGAAGCGATTGAAATTGGGAATCAGATGAATGCCAAGTTTATCCTGTTAACTCACTTTAGTCAACGATACGCGAAGGTTCCCGTGATCAATGAAAATTTTGGGAGCAACGTGGGCATAGCTTTTGACAACATGAGGGTGCGGAAATGTGATTTACCAAAAATTCCATTAATGTATGATGCTCTGAAAGCAATGTTTACTGAAGACGTGGAGGAAATGGAGCAGAAAACGGTTCGCCGGATGAAACGGAAAGAGCATGAAGCAATGAATTTGAAGCAAGTAAGCAGATAACAGTCGTTCTAGTAAAATGAATGGGTTTTTAGGAACGTTTGATACTTGCTTTGTCAAATATTTATTTAATGTTTTTTATTAGCCCTGTTAACAAAACTATTGCTATATTCAATGTTACAGTTTTCATGATACCAACATGTTTACCTATGTTATGTAGTTACAATGAATTCTACGCAATAAATGCATCCGTTCAATTGACTATCTTATTTCGACTCACCCCGTCTCCTCTACTTCTACCTTCACATGAGTAAAATATCTGTGCTGTCCTACCTAATCGTACTGTGCCATATCCATATCTACACGCTAACTTGTACGAGTCAGTTACATTTTTATTATCAACACTCAAGCGGCAACAGTAATGCTTTCATATAGATTTGGCAAGTATGCAAGCTCAGGAATTAGTAAGGTCATCATAATTTTGTATAAGCTACGTATGGTATTTTCGGAGGAGACATGTAGGGCGCTCGTCGAACAAGAATACAGCAAATCTGATGCTTAATGACGGTTTATTTTTTTACGATCTTGGTAATCGTAGTCACAAATGCAATTAGCACCATAGGGAGCTTCCCTTGAATACACAACGAGACGTGATGTTTTTAGCTTTTAGGCTTTGGTCATATATCCTTTATGTTAATAGCAGATTCCAAGTGTCATTTGGCATCAGACTGTTCAATGCTTTCCTCAACAACAGGTAAGGAGGAAGACTTTACAAATGTTTTAATAGATCGTGGACTCAATCTTATGAATTTACTAGCAGCGCTGGCGAGCTCATTATTTTCCGCGTGCGAACCAGTACCACCGCTCGTCGATGGTGTTGCACTGTCCAAAGACTTGGCTTGATGCAAGTGAATCTCTCCTCCTGCAACTGTTACAGCAGTCGTGCTCGCACCAATTTCCTTTGTTGATATTGATGGTGGTGACGGTGGAGAAACTTGGGCTGGAGTGATCGTGACAAAGTGCTCTCCAGCAGCTCCTACCATTTCCTCGGAGTATGGCATTTTCGTAATTAAAGACTTACTACAAGCAGGTATAACGTAATAGTTTGAGCCTTGATCGAGACTAAATTGTCTTCTGAGACCGCGACTCGCAGGTCTTCCATTTAAAAGTTGATGTGCAACCTGTAAGTAAGCGAACAAATATATGTGTTTTCTCAGTCTGAATAACTCATCCAGCGAAACACACCTATCCCGGAAAGGGAAAACTTTCATTCACTGTCTCTCCTAAACCTTTGCAAATGGTGAAACTTTTGGATCTGCCATGTGTGGTTAAATGTTGATATAAAAAATACAGACATAGTTTACTTTCATGCGGCTGATTATCTTACTTGCTCAGACGGAGAAAGACAACGTAAGGAT
This sequence comes from Akabosia matsudoensis, assembly GCA_019593645.1. Classification (NCBI taxonomy): domain Eukaryota; kingdom Metazoa; phylum Arthropoda; class Collembola; order Entomobryomorpha; family Paronellidae; genus Akabosia; species Akabosia matsudoensis. The sequence goes on from VICI01001304.1 coordinate 7,372, forward strand.
TCCCCTTGCATCAGTGTAAAACTCGCTCCACCAGGTTTTCCCGACGGATCGAGAAGTCTGTTGGTTGACGGTATTTCATGAGAACTGGATCGTCTCTCTTTGAACAGTGCTCTTGAAACTTGTAGTTGATCGTCTTCACTAGGGTATTTCCCTGTCCTTCCAAAGATAATGAGACGCTCGTCCAATCTAGAATACGAACAAGTTTTCTCGTCCAATTTGGTCAAGACATACTCACGTAAAGCATATAATTCCAATTTATTCATACCCATGATTTTCCCTGGACAATGGTGTGAAGTCACATGCAAGTATTATATGAAATTAGGAGAAGAATTTTAGAGTGCATATGCCTACGTTCACATTAAAAATGTTTGAATGGAAGGAACTTACTTTGGGTCCGGGGGGACGGGGAGTTCCTTATCGAATCCTTGCTTACCCTGTAACCAGTACGTTTTCATTTTACCCTTTCCCTTTATGTCCGTATCGCCCCTGAAGGATTATATAATGACAGCAATGAACACAGATCATTATCATTTCACACTTCCTTCCTGTTCAACTTGATTTGAAAAATTGCTTTTACCGGAAATACAATTTTGTAGCCCCCTATGGATTCCAGTTTTGTCCTAGTACTTTCTGAAACGTGTATTCTCCACGGCGCTCCAGTTGACTCCATGCGGGCAGCGGTATTCACCGTGTCACCGAAAAGGCAGTAGCGTGGCATAGTTAAACCAACCACACCTGCACAGCAAGGACCTAGAGCATAGAAAGAGAAAAAATAAAATATTCAGGCTATTCAAACATACAAATAAATAAATAATCCTTCAAAAACTACAATTTTATCAAATTTAGAACCGTCAAATGCAAACGAAAACTTGACATTGAGATATCTAGTATGTGCTTATATCGCCTGTCATATTTTGAAAACTTTCTTTCTCCCAAAATGTCCTTGATTGGTCTCAAAATTCTCTCCATAAAAAGATATTCTCTGTATTTTCTGAATTATGAAAGTATGATTATCCGTAATACATTTTCATTCTTTTATAAGTTTGACGGTTGACAATTTTTTTTCTTCTTCGTTTCCAGCTAGATTAGAAAAAAGCTTATTATACCTGCAGTTACGGCTTTACGGCACTTATGGATACGCAGTGCAATTTAAACTATACTATACACATATATTTTCATGCTTTCTGCGACAAGCTTAGATACGCTTGGAAGATTTGGAGAGAAAAACTAAAGCTTTTTAAGCACAACTTGTTCCAGCTATACTCATGCATTCCCAGTAATGTTCACATAAAGATTTAGGGGAAAGCCTTATAAAATTTTAATGAAATAGTGACTAATGTCGCATTTTTAACGCTTTGTTAGAGTTATAGGCTAAGATGAAGCAGTCCTGAATACCTGTATGAAGTCCAATCCTGACTCTAAGTGGAGTGTAAGGTAAATGGCGTATCCGAAATTTTCCGCTCTCATGCAGCAAGTCTAGAGCCATAGTTGCGATTTGATCTACATGGTCTGGGCTTCTAATAGGTGCTCCACCAACGCACATATACGCGTCCCCGATGGTCTCCACCTAGGCATTTAAAAAAGGGTTAGATGATTTTGCATACACCATGAATACTATATGAATGTAAACATCCTGTTGCGTGTAGTATGACCATGACTTGATAAGCTTGAAATCAATATTCACAAAGAAAGCGGTAAAAGCTGGATACCTTCACGCAAAAAGTGGAAAGCAGAGTAAATTCTAGGTTGTACATAAAAGTACATGTTTTTTATGTTCTTTTTTCCCTTGCCCGATTACAGTTTAGTAAAGAAAGTATATATGTAAATGTTTGTCTACACGTAACTTTCACTTTTTTTGTGGAGGCTTTTCCTATCGAACCTCATCATAAAACCGAACCTTGTTTCTTGATGTGGTTATGCTTAAAAGTTGAAAGGAACCCGAGAGGTATACATTTTTGTAATGCTACACTTTACTACAAAGAATATTTTTACCTTGTAAACATTGTAGTCGTTGATTGTAGCATCAAAGCAAGTGTACAAGTCGTTCAGTAAGTCAACAACTTCGAAAGGAGTTGAATACGCAGAAATCGTTGTGAAGCCGACAATGTCGGAAAAGTATATGGTCACCTCAGAAAATTCCTCTGGATCAACAGGAAGGCCAAGCTTCAATTTTTCAGCAACCGTGCTGAAAAATACACAAACAAACAAAAGTGTCAAACATACAACATCTTACACGGCCATGAGTTTTGTTTGTACAATGTTTTTAACTAAAATGTCACCAAAATGTATCGTGCATGAATGGTTTCACAGACCAATTTTTCTCCGCTTATCGCAAAACACGTTTACAACGTAACCTGATATGATTTCAGATCTTGTCGCACCATTCCAACATAGGTTTATCAACAATGTCAAGACATTATTGAGAAAAACTGATGGCGGTCAGGTATAATCTCTTGGGGAAAAATATTGTGTCGGCCGACTTTTTTCTCAGTTTCTGAACTAGGACTGGTTTTTTTCTTTCATTAATATAATGGAACAAAGTATATAAAACGCCACATGTGACTTAACTGGATTCGCAGACGTATTTTTTTGGGAAGTACATACCTTGGAAGCATTCTGTTCAACAGTTGTTCTGTTTTCTTCTTTTCCAGATCAAGCTGCTCAGTTCGCTCACGAATAAGCTCTTCCAGGTTGTTGCTGTATTTTTCGAGCATCTGAAACATTGTATCCACAATGTTGGCTTTCCTACAGATTTCAATTCAAACAACAAAAAGCTTTCAAAATCCATCCCAGCAGTAATTGAGACCTGCATTTTAGGATTGGAAACAAATTTGTGATAAAAATATGAGCAATGTGTAGCATGCAATATTTAACCATTTACGAAGTACTAGACTATATTTAACAACCGTAATTTCATAACTACTTTTATTGTTTCTAATGAAAATTATAATGCCCGTTCATTCATTTTATGTATGCACTCACAGAAATATGCGTACATTTTACCCAGTGCCGTTTAACGAGCGTTGTTCTAAGCTTCAAGCTTGGTATCAGATTGCGGCTTTGCGAGTGCATGTATGAAATCTAAAATGGACGGATAGTAGATGGGTATATACGTGGGTACGCTATGGTGTGTATCTAAATTGAATCAGTATAGCGAGTAGCGACCAATGAATTTTTTAAGCAATTAAACCCGAATTTATTCTTATCCCCCCCAAGAAGGCTGAAGCATTCGGTCGACACGTTGGGAAATTAAGTTTGTTGAATAAACACTCGTTGCAATTCCTATTTTCATCATTTGATAAACAATAAAACATATTTTTGAATGTTGTAAAAGTCCAGGTTTCTTGCTGGAAGTACGCTTTAAATTAGCTTATTTTGATTTTCGGCGTATGCTTTCAAATACACAAGTATTGATTTGCTGTGCAAGAGTATTTTCGTTCCCTTTCTCGGTAATCAAAGGTAAACAGGCCGAAAGCAGTTAGGAAAAAATCACATTCCATGTTCAGTGGGAGTATTTTATGCATTTTATATTCTAGTCCGCGTGGTCGGCCTTTCTATGCTTCATAAAAATTCGTAAAACAACATGGCGAATGATGATGGTGTTCCTTAGGGTAAACCTTCTTTGGAAAAACAATGAAACTGAAAAAGTACTTGGAACAAAATACATACAGTGAAATCCCTACTTCATTACATGGGAATTCAAACAAAGAGCAATCTGTGATACTGTTGAAGTGATATCGTGGAAAGTTCGTATAAAAATGGCTCTTGGACGATTTTTTTCAATGTAAGGAACTTGATTACAATAGAAGTCGAAATTGAGGTGAAAGTTGTTAGTTTTTATAGTCTGATTTTGTGGGTACATATTTATAGACGTGTTTGATATGAATTTCTTTCCGACTTCGTGTCTCAAGGGCATAAAGGCTGTAAGGGAACCTGTCAGTTTCCGATCTACTGGAGCATTTTAATAGAAAAACATAAAAAGCGTATATCTATCTGAACTGACAAGTTGTAATGCTTGATGCGGATAGGACATGCATAACGATAATCCTAACTGGTGCCGGAATAAAAGACCACATTTCCTCATGAATGCTCTGTTTTTTCCTTTTACTCCTTAAAAAATGCAATAGTTCATTTCGTTACCAAAATTTGTGTCCTTCAGTTGTAGGTAAACACGTGGAGAATATACCTATATTAATACAAAGTATTTCTGCATTCCTCGTAGTGCTAATTGAACCCAAAAATAAACTTGAATGAATATCGAGTATTTATTCTGTTTGTAAGAATAGAAACCAGATATACCTCTCAGACATATTTTAAACTCATCGCAACTTTCACCTCACCATTACAGAGAAAATCATGTGTGGTTTTTGTGTGTTTGACGAAGTTTATACAAATTTGGATGTAAATTTGAAGGTTGAGTAGGCATGTCTAACTGAAAACGTGCGGTTTCGTATAATCCATAATTTTATGCTACAATACACCCTACCAGGTCAAACTGGGATGGGATTATCCTATTCGCGAACAATAAAATGAGGTTGTTAAGCACAAAAGGATTTTTTAAACTATAGCCATGAAAGTTGAGTTGCGACATGCGAATTTTTCTCGAATCGTTCTTAAACATTGTATTGCCTACTAACGTTGCCCTTTTGCTTGACCATAATCGAATTGGTTTTATACGCTAACAAGAACTGAATTGCGGGTAATGTCATGCTACACGGTGGTTTTAACGGTGTGGTTTACACCGGCAAAAGGGAAAGTAGGAGAAAATTGCACTGTGTTTAAGTACGTAAAAGTTAACCTTCCATGGTTGAGTGTTTTGAAGAGGTCGTGGATGACCGTGAAATCTGGTCGCATGTCGGCTAGTTCCGCCCAGCACTGTCTCATAATATTAATGGCTTCAGGTTGCGCGAGATTTTTGCTCACAGACGGCCGTATGAGAGGAGGAGGATTCTTCACTTTCTCTAGAATTTCTGATTACAAGAGATTGATAAATTTGATACTCATTACTGTAATTATATTTTCATCACATTTACAAAATTGTCTTCAATATTACATTTTAAGTACACTTCAGATTCATGCTGCCTGAACGCTGAGCGGAAATTGTTGTCATTTTATATACTTGTCGTAATATGCGTTGTGTAATTCGTAGATTATAATATGAGCATGTTCGAAATATTTCTATAAAATATCCTCTCAAAAACTATATCGTCTAACCGAAATAATTCATAAGCATACATAAGGAGCATAATGTAAAGACAAGAATTTTTCGCTATTTCTATCGCTGGTGCAGTTTTCTGCGCTCATGTTTTCTACGCTCTTCGAGAGTGCTGTTGTGGAAGAAGAGGCTAAACCTTTATCTTTCACTAAATTCCTCTCTTATGGTTTTGTTCAGCCATGTTCATACATACATGTATGGAATTTCCTGATAAGACGCGTTCCTCGAGAATTCAAAAGCATTCTGGAGAAAGTAATAATAAGTATGTGTACCTTCAGGAGATAATGTAAGCATACAGTACGGTTCTCCGCGAACTAAAACCTCTTGCATGATGATTGCAAAGCTGTACACATCTCCGGCTTGTGTTCCATGGCGTCTTAAAGTTTCGTCCCGAAGCAGTTCCGGAGCAGTCCAAAGTAATTCTGTCATAATACACATCAAACAACTGACATAAGCTTCCATGTATTTCAAGTTAACTTTAAATTCAACGCATATCAACAAAAAAAAACAACAAAAACAGTTGTTTAAACATGACGAGTTTCACATGAGTTCCTTGTCAAAACTTTCGACGAATTGGAACAAAAATGGTCGTTTTTTCATCTGGAAAAGGAAAAAACATAACTAAAATATAGAAAGTTTACAATTTGCAATGTGAATTACCTTTGGGACTCCTTTGGGGAAGAGTGAGACCTTGGGTATGAGACAATGAAAGCATTCCATAATCTGTTATTTTGAGGACCCATCTCGCATCGATAACACAGTTGAAAGATGTCAGAAAACCATGAACTCGCACCAGACTTGAGTGGAGGTAACGCATGCCCTAAATGAAAACGTATATCATGATCATCAGTAGTTGTAAATAATGAATATTTACAAATGGCAGACGAAGAGGCCAGTCTTGGTATGTAGTATGTAGCAAGCTTTTTGTAGCTTGTTTGCAAAATTAATTACAACTCACGGATATAGTTGGGATTACAGTCAACCCACAGCGTACAAAGCCTTTTTTATGAAAACGAGTAGGAGAGGTGAAAGAGAACAAACCCACCTTTTTGTTTCTTGAGAAATAATGAACCTGATGTAGTGATGTACATGGATATGTGTGCATATAAAAGTTGAGTTCACATGAATAGGTAATGTTTTCTTTTCTAGATGACATGCGTCAGCAATAACACCATCTCAGTTTGGTGAAAGAAGAGAGGCAGTTGAATTTGAATCCCCAAGCTGCATTTAAAATCTGGGTGTTCAATGTACTGTAAATGCTAAATATGCTTCTTCTCCTACGGAACGTAAGATCGGAAACGAAAAAATACTAGATTTCTGTATCTTTCTCCAATAAAGCTGAACTTTAAAAGGGTTGACAGGTTTAAAAGTCAGGTGGTTAAGAAATTCCCTTTGATGGAACTTGTGCATTTTTTTGTAGGGGCACTGCCGGTTTGATATTAAAGAGAACAAAAGGAAGAAAGTTTTTTGTGTCATACTTCCTTTCACCTTATCCATCTTTCAGAGGCTGAACTCTTTCAGGCAGCCAGCAGAATTAGCACATGAGTTCATTATTACTGACATTTGTTTCTTCAGGCAAAATGGGCGCTAGGAAGAGTATTATGCTGATGGTACATATAAGTTTGTTCTGAACTTTTTCTTGTGTCTCTTGTCTTAAACAGAAGTCGTTCATTGTTAGTCAATTCAGTTTTGCATTTGAAAAAGCGCAATCTTATGTATACCTATCACCTATCTGAGAAAGCGAACAGAATCGGGACGGTACTTATTTGGCAAAGGCAAATCAAAGCGTACACAAAAACTCAAGCTGAATTTTTACAAGCTCCTTTATCATTTATGTATATCAACATTACAACCTTATTATTTAAAAACAAAAAATATGTATCTATATACTCGTTCATCCTTCATTCAAGGACGAAATCGCTTATTGTAAGTTTGACATTGACTTGTACAACAAAATAGTATTTCACTAAAAGACGATTTCATGTAATGTGACACAACCGTCCTATTTCCTATTCATCCATTCATGTAAGCTGAGTATAGAATCGTAGGCTTATACATGAATGAAAATAGATGACGCCCAATGCGTACCAAGCTTGGTTCTATTTATCAGCAATGCTACCTGAAAAAAGTCACTGTCTTCTTTTCCTACAGTTTAACACGTGAATGGGTTGATGTGACACACCTGACACGTTGAGTAAGCAAGAGTAAACGAATTTTGTTGTAAGGTTTGTGACAGAACAAATTATGGGAACCAATGTGCGCATAAGCTTACCCTAACAAGATCTGTGAGAAGGGAAAGTTTAAATGCCCAGTCCAGTTTAATATCCTGCTGTTTGTTGATAATATCGTGGAGGGATCCTCTGCTACAGTATTCCCATACCATTGCCGGCATCCCATCAGTCAGGCATCCTATCAAAGGGTTTATGTTCTCATGTCGGAGGCCGTGGATCTGAAAATGAGCAAAATTCTTGTGAGTACAGTATTTCTATGCTTCTCTTACGAATAAATTTGCCTGTAGACAGCCTAGAATAATTCCCAAACAGTTTTCGTGATCGAAAATTAATATTTGTGACTAGTACTGTTCCAAAACGAGTATCAGAATTAAGATTCAGGAAATCGCAGGCTGAAAAGGAAAATCGTGTAGTCTTTAGTCCAGTAGAATGAAAACAGGAATCTTACCGTTTCAATGACTGTCATGGCCTTCGGTTTAATTTCGAATAAGCTGGAAGGCTGGAATAATTTCCTTAGATGAACTAAATCTCCCTGTTGTACACGAAAGTTTAGAAAAGTAAAGATATAATAGCGGCATCCACATAATAGTTCACACTATACATAGCACATTTTCGTACACTTCCAATGAAGCCAGTAAGAGGAAAGCGATTTTCGAGTTTTCCTCCAGGATCAGGGAACTACGCCCACATAACATAAATAGTCGTAGAACAAGGAGAAAGTCTGTGCTTTCGTAGACATCATCATTATCATTATTATAATCATCGACCCATTCTCTGAATTATCTTATTGTGAATGCACAAAAGGAGAACATAATGTATGTTAGAAAGTTGCATCATTTAGGCTCACTAAAGACTTCCTGTGATTCATAAATTACAGAATAAATAGTAGCAATCCTAAGGCTTGCGCAATTATGGAGCTACCCACCCAAACTAAAAAGGAAAGAGAATGAGCACCACTTTCGATACATGTTCCAGAAATACCATGCATGGCCCTCTGATCCTTACTCTGGTGACATTCTTGAGAATTTCCAACGTCAAAACAGAATTTTAGCACCAATTTAAAAAGAAAAAATTGTTAGCTGACTTTCCCTCATACGTAGCTTTTGTTCTCTTTTGTTTGGCCATTCAGTTGAAAAACGGATGTCCGAACAAAGCATTACGGAGTCAAAAAGTGTAACTTTTATACCCTGTCAGCATCAATATGAAAGAAAACTGTATGTAATCAATAACTGTAACTTCGCTACCCTATATGTAACTCACTACGCAGCATACAATTTGTCAATACATACAGCATACATCCACGGGATCTTAGCCGAAATCTTATTTGTGCCCGGTAGATAGTTACCCGTACAATAAATTCAATTTTGTATTCTAACAAAACTCTGTCCGAAAGCATACAACATATCAGTGTAGTGAAAATGGAGGCTCTAGGGTCGTGGACAGTCACCGAGCATGATTGCATAACAGTTTGTAATAGGATTCCATTTCCTTTCTATGAATTCTGTAGGGTACAATCAATGTGTTATCTTGACGAGTAAAATGTCAAATAGCAAAAAAATGCTCAGTGAGTGGAAATAATCGTATTCAATTACTGTCTTATTATTCCCTGTCTATCAGAAGTAACAATTTGGCTCAACCCAATCTTCGATTACGCGGCACTCTAGAAAAATCGAGCGCCACTCGGGACAACAAACAAGGCTTGCATGTTGAGCACAGACTTTCTCCAATTGAAAAATAACTCAATTTTTTCCATTATATAGTCTAATCAAGTTCTTCAAACCAAGCAACTACGCACTTCAGAGACATACTACAAAGGATAAATTTATAAAAATATTCTTCATAACAAGTATAGTACACTGACCTTATATCGCGCTTGATTTTCAGTCAAGATGATGGAGTCATTCTTCATGGTTGTAACACTGACGTGTTTCTGTAGGTGGCCGTAAGAACCCTGTATTAAGTCGGGTTTCTCATTTGGGTGTTTGGATCCCGTCAGCTCAACTGTTGCATCTTCAGATTTCGAGGAGGTCAAGCTCTATTGCATAACAATGATGAATCCACACGTTAGACCGAAATAGTTATGTTGATAGCAAACGATTTTCCTATTCATTCCTACAACTACTTTTATCGCACGAAAATTCTTTTACGTACAGCAAGTGGTCGTTGGCATTTTAGGAATTCATAATAGAATTTGCTTGGCGGAAGGGCTGTGCTGATTGTGTTTGTAGAGCTGCTTTCTCTGACCTTCATATAAAACCGGTAGGGAATAACTCATGGACATAATAAAACGAAAGTTTGATGATTGATGAAATTTTATTACGAACACATTTTGAGGTAATGTAGCATTTCTGAGAAAACAAGAATTCATCCATTTTTGACTACACACGATTTCATCGTTAAAGGATTTTGAAGTTGGTGTTTATGCCAAAGTCTGAAGTATTTTACAGCAAGGAGTGTAAAGCCTGAGGGAAATTTTATCTTGCGTACATCTAACGCAATATACTTGATTCGGAAAATAGCTATAAAACTAAACTTATAATACAACATAGTTACCTACGTATGGCGATACTCCTGGTGCAGCTAAAAAGCATGCCTGTACATTGATTCATTGAGAATGATATGCTAAATAGTTCTGTTCTGATTTTTTTTCCCTCTGCATTAAAATCTCAAATGCGATCTAAGGCGGATGAAAAGTCCATACGTGAATGTCAGAGCCAACAACAGTTTTTTTTTTCATTTTCATGATTTACCTTAATGTTGCTCTCATTCCAAACTGAATTTGAACCAAAGCAAACGTCATGCGAGCTTAAGATGATTTTATACGGACCGAGATTTCGATTTCTTCCTGAAATATTTTTCTGAGCTGAGCTCTGTGGGACGTACGCTCGACTCTGGAACCTTTCTCTGGAAAGAAACAATTTGTTTAAACGGTGAATAAACAACTTGAGTAACCATATTCCATGCTGCCACTCAGTGAGACGCATGCAGAATACAGAGGCGGAATTTTCTTTAGAGAGATCATATATCGTATGTCAATAAAATTATATCACCTTGCATAGAGAGATGCTCCAATCACAGTAGCTACAATAATAGCCGTCAAGATGATAGCTCCTATGAGTTTTGTCCAAGTAAGCCACGAGGACGTTGACTTTTCTAATGTAGTAAGCAAAAGATGAAAATATAAAAATACTATAATTTCCCAAGTAGCAAGACTTTTAATAATTCAAAGCGATGTGGATACTACTGATCCCCGCATTTTGGAAACATGAAATAATGCTGAAACAGCGTTTTTTAACATTGGTCGTAAAACACCAGTGATAGGAATAAGTGTGTGAGATTCATTCTCTGGCGAATTCGCGAACATCCCCAAATATTTATAGTATCCCAATGGTATATATGGAACATCCTGTCTTTTCTACAGACTTGAGATTATAACCGTGGTTTTTAACTCCACAGACTGCTTCATGTTTGCATCAATGAAAAACATTCACCCTAAGGAAATGATTGCGATCGCAGCTTATTCTTTGGTTGGTCGATTATTTTTCAATGTGGAAAATAATTTCAATGAGCTTCATGCGAGGGTATACGACTGTTGCAGTGATGTCCTTTCGGATTTCTACTAACTTTTCATGTTTGGTGAAAGTCTGGTCCGTGAGCATGAAAAAGTTGTATAGGTGCCTGTTTTGCTTCAATGCTATCCCTAGGATGTTGACGTATTCCAAAAATAATCACTATTGTTGGCAAATCACCTATCAAAAATGTTATTTTCTGGTATTCTACTTTGATTAAAGTAAAACTGTTTGATGTTTATAAGCCTTTGGCTTCAAAACATTCATACACGAGATTGAAGCTGTCACAAAACTTATTACACCGAACAAGAAATCTCTCAAAAATTAGGATTGTTTTTATATACTTTGATAAGTTCTGTTATAAAAGTTGACATTTCAGTTATCCTACCCTAAAACAACTTTTATTTTCCAAAGTGTGATAAACTTTGGGTTCAGTTTGTTACGAGGCCGATTGCAAATTGCAACCAGTGTGACAGTGTGGCTTTTATGTACGTTACTGCTTCTGTCATGCTGGACTTACTAATATAAAATTGAAGTCGAGACTAGTGACCAACCTGGGTGTTTTGTGGTGGCTTCAGAAGGCTTTTGATGAGAATCTGGTTTACGTGGAGTTAACGATACTGCATAGTGATTTCCGGTAGGTGGCTCCTTGTCGGTGTTGGCGAATGTTACTACCTGATGCCACCTGCATTTCATCATAAACAATCAAGTAATAATTTTATGAGCACTTTGGATACAAACGGGCAACCAAACGGACTTTTTTCTCAAGCGTGCTTTATGCTACCGTTTCCTGAAATTGATATTATAACAATTGATAGTTTTTACAAGTATTCCATATTGGTACAAACGGAAAAACATTGAACGCAAAATTGTAATAGATTTTTGTTATCGAGGCGGGCAAAGCTAATGCGTTAGGAATGCTCGACACGGGCTAAAAAGCGTGAAAAAGCCCAGACATATTTTACATATCTAATTGTCGACCACGTACCTGCCCTTTTCGTATTGCAGAACAGAAAACTGAAATGATGTGACGTAGGCCTGATGGTAGTCAAACTGTTGGTTACTTCCCAGGTCATTTGTATTTTTGGTAGTAGAACCCTCCTGAGACGTAGACAACGTTCTTGGCAAGCTTGAAGTTTTTTCCACGCTTCCCACTTCATTTGCTCGATAGCCTTTTTCAATAAATATCTCGTCGTCACTAAATTTCTCCAGCTCGAGTGCCTCCTTGACGCTCTTGAGAATGAGACGTGCTAAAAGCGACTCCTACAAAACCATTTTAAAAAGAAACGAAAGTGTTATCTGTTGTAAAACCGTCAACGGAGTATATTTCTGATATTGAACCAGCGATTTCCTTTCACAGATTCAAAGATGTCTTGTTCTTGTATTTTACTTATTTGCGACCCAATCCCACTACATTGATACTGACGAAAGGGTAAGCTGTAATGCGATATACGTAAAAAGAAAGCACAATGCCCCTCATATGGAATAACTTGCGATTAAACTTTCACTTTTCAGTGTGTCGTCAGCGTGTAACGAGTATTGAATAGTGTTGTACCTATACACCGAAATATGCCCCATGTCCCAAGTTGTCTCAACTTGCAATCTTATTGTAAGTTACAAGTAGCTACCACATCTGAAATATGTGAAAATTATGTATATGACTGATAGACATAACTGAGATGGTGGCATGGTGTACGATAGTAATTTTTGCACTTATGTAAGCACAACCGATGTAGCATAAACCATCTAATCCGAATCATCCCTATGATCTCGATTAAGAAAGATCTCTATATATTCGACGAACGATTTCTTCGTCACGCGCAACACATCTGTTACATTTTATAATTTTGCATCCAAGAAAACCCTAGAAATGAAGGCGACGGGTTCGCTAGATTTTACTTTCTCCTTTTCGCATGATTTTTTACGGAGAAAGCACATCCTAGTTTTCAAATTAATTCGAATGAAATGAAAAACATAGAGTTAGAAAAACTGTTGATTAAATGCATTCACTTTCACATGCGGGAACACAAAAACTCATTTCGCTAAATGTGACTCGTATGTTGATTTATGCAAATTGCAAAAATGAGCAAGCTACAATTAAAGGCTGTACACGCATACCATAATTTTATGCGAGGATGGTTCCGCTCCGTGGTGATAGAAATGGAACTCTTCGCTCCCACTAAGATCAACTGGTACGTTGAAAGGACGAAACCGAGCAGTCAACGCCAGAGTCGGTACTTCAGGTGCATACACTTCCAGAGGAAGTGGCCATTCAGGTAGAAAAACTAAAGGGATGCTGCTTTCATGTAAAATGTGCTCAATCGGCTTGTCGTTAAGTTCAGCACCATACTTGTTGCCCCAATGACCAGTCTTTTTAGCTAAGTTATGTGTGTATCCGAAGTCGTAAGAGGTGCATAGGAAAAGTCCTACACAAGGAAAAGAGAAAGTTATCAATACATAATATACCGTTGCAACGTTGAAATAGGCATTGCATGCTGAAATCGCCTGTTTTATTCATTACTATCACGTGAGAACAAAAAAAAAACAGTTAAAACAAGCATCCCAATATTGACAATTAAAAAACAAATATCTACAGAAAAACCATACGCAGAATTCGAACCATCGTCCCACGTTAAAAAGCCAGCTAAAACGAGAGTAAAAACTATTTACCCAAAGTCGTTTTCGGGCACCTTCGAAAACCTGCGAACGAATTGTTGTTGCGGGCCCAAAATCGATATACTTGCGAGATGCGAAGATGTTTGTAACAAGTTTGTAAAATTTGAGACAGATTGGAGAAACGATGCGCCTTCTCCCGACAATACGTACCACATGAAAACTAATATTAAAACCCATTGCATTCTGCAATGCCTAATAAAGATTCGTGAGATGTACGAAAAAAGGTACTATGTTTTTTAACCCTTACATGAATGTGTGACAGCTGCAAAATTTAATGAAGATATGTTTCCCGAACGAACATTGTGTCTTAGGGATGTTTCATTTCATCTTTTCTATTATATACTGCGCCTATTTCCGAGTTGGTTCAATTTCTGATGTAGGAAGTATGTAAGAAATCATAGCACATACAACGTTCATTTTCTATTGCATCACAAACTCACTGCCCAAGTAATAAAACAATGTGTGTTGTGTGGTTATAATAAAAATCTTCTCCGCCACAGCTTAATTTAGTCCTTATTTGCAGCGCTGTGCACTGTGCTTCCATTACTTTTGGAACTGATTACAACAAAGTTTTACGAAGGTAGAGGGATACCCATAACATCGTTCATCTATTCCCTAAGTTTTCGGAATTAACTTAAAAATAACCTTTATAAAAAAAGTGCATGGTAAAAATGAAAGTTTTGAACTGGTTTGTGTGAACTAACCAAAAACACATTTGCACAAGAGAAACGCAATTAGGATTATTTACTTTGAACTGAAGAATAACAAGTATACTTAGAGCTGAGGTTTGCCTTTGATGTAATAACAATAATATAAAAAGCTAGTGTTGTTTTAGAGTTGTGTCAATACCTTGTACTTTCTCCATTAAGGGTTGGAAATGAGTTAAGGAAATGTCCTCGTACTTTGCCAGCACTAGAACGGAATGATTGTTCAGGTGCCCACTTGCATCCTTCTGAAGTTGAGTTGCAACGTCATCGCAAAATGGACTCTTGTCTGATACAGAAATCAGGAAAATCCGCTTAATGGTAATTGAGTACAGAAAGTTACTCTAACGCTATTGAGAAGTTTCCGTTCTGAAAATTGCTTACCTTGCTGATGCTTGGCGAAAGCAAACTTTTGCCAATGGTAGTAATTAGCAAAATTATTAATTGCCAGTATCACATCTGAAATTGATGGTTTGATCGATATTACCCCTGGGACCTGTACAACATAATTACTTTATTACAAGTTCTTCTGAAAAAACACAAGTCTTTACGGTATGATCCAATCCATTTAAAATTATCACGCATTGCATATTGGAAAGCAATTTCGTTCTACTTTTAGTTTTAAATAAATTTAAAACACCAACTTCATCCTTTCCAACTTGTTAATGTGTGACAACGCTATGCCTATGCAAGATAACATCAATCTCGCGAGAAAGACGAACAAAGGTGAAGCGCTGCATAGTTAATTTCAAATTCATAAGAAATCGAATCTGTTCCATTACTTTCGAATTCTTTAGCACCTAAACCATTCCATCGGGATTCACTTACACAAGCATACATTTATTATGTACCTTTTTCATTTTCTCTAGGGATCTCCAACAAAAGTGAATGCTCACTGCCGCTATAAACTACTAATTATTCAATGATGCTCCTGAGTTATGTGTAATTACTACGAAATTTGCGTTAATGTGGTTCACGTTTTACATGGTAAATGGTAAATAGATACGAAACAGAGTGCGTAGTGACTATATCAATAATTAATTTTAGTAGTTTCATCATTTCCGTAGTTTAAAAACGTCTTAAGTCTCTCCTTTATATTAGTGGCGCAATTTCCGCTCCAACCTACTTGGATATTCTATTTATTATTATTACATATTACATCCTCAATGTGACTACTTATATTTTAGATTTGAGACGGATGATTGTGAACTCAATTTGGGTCACGACCAAGTTAAAAGACGTTTCGTTTATGAGGTGTTAAAGAAGAAAACCACTAACCTTCGGGCACGTCCATGAGAAGAACTGTCGTCCCTGGTTAAATCGAAATGTTGCTGCTGTTGGACAAAGATGAGGTTCTAACGACGCAATAATCTGTCCCTTAGGATTTTCCTGTGCTAACGATATGAATTTTATGAGTCCGCTACTTCCATCACAGATTTCTAGCGAAATAAATGAGAAAAAAACATTTTTATCGCATCACCGATTGAGAACACACAAAAATACGCAAGATCCAGTTGATGAATCTGCTATTAACTGGCGACATAACATGCTGAATAAAGTTAGCAACAAAAATAATATGTAGCAAACGATGAAGTATGTTTTGCCAGGTAGATTTTGTTTCAGATTTTGAAGACGAATTGTAAGTCAGCACCCAACACAACGGTATAAACGTATACGACATACGAACAACCGAATGCCTGGATATTGCATATTGTTCACAAAGCTTTACTAGATGTTTGCATCTGATACATATTGGATAGAAAGAAGCAAGAGCAAACGAACGCTGGAGCTGGAACAATCTATTCACTATTCAGGCCATCAATGTCGATTGCATTCCCATGAGAGGAAAAGAAAAGATACTGCGCTAGTGCGAAGAGAAGTAAGTACGTGGTTCATGAATTTTTCTTGTCATTTGTCAATTGAAATTAAAGAATGGCTACTGGAATCGACTGTAAATACAAAGGCTTATTTCTCAACAATCTCAAAA
>VICI01001305.1:0-23741 GCA_019593645.1 Akabosia matsudoensis
CATGTTACCCTATGATACCATGTTACCCTATGATACCATGTTACCCTATGATACCATGTTACCCTATGATACCATGTTACCCTATGATACCATGTTACCCTATGATACCATATGATAACCTATATTCGCCAAACGTATCATGGTATCGGGGTAATATGGTATCATAGGGTATCATAGGGTATCATGGTATCATAGGGTAACATAGTATCATAGGGTAACATGGTTTAATAGGGTATCATGGTATTGTACCATGGTATCATGGTATAATAGTCCTGTATTAAATTTTTTTCTTTAAATTGTTCATTGTTCGTTGTGCAAGACTATGTCTCTTTCGGTGCTTACCTATATTTGGCGAGTTGCTGGGTTTATTTCCAGTCAATATAATCAGTGGAACCTTCTACCTATATCTATTCGGTTGATACATAGTTATCGCGAAATAAATGTTTTCCTATTTTCATGTCCATCCCCTAGACTTCTTTCCCTTTTATGGCTTTGAAACAAAATACGTCCGGTTGTGCAACCAATTCTCCTTCCAACTATCTTATTAGTTTCCCTCTCACCCTCTTCGACTTTTATCTTGATCCAGGCTCATCTCCAGCGTAATTAATTATTGTGTCAATGACAGCTTTTTGGAGCTGGAAGTGCTGGTGGCGGCGGTAGTAATCCAGCATCGAATATTGTGACGTTGTTCGGTGTTATCTTACTCCCAACTTCATCTCACCCGCCGTCTCGAAACAAATACACGAAAAGCATTGCATCTATTGTCTATATTGAATAACGCATAGAGCTTCTCAAGAAAAAACAATCTGACCGGGTGGCTATGCAATTGAGAAAATACTCTTAATCAATATTACGATAGAACCAAATTCAAACTTAAAAAATACCACACCAAAGGCCATAATCGAATAGAAAATTAAAGTAATAGACCATACGACGAGTGATGGAAAATGCATAGCTTTCATGTACCAGTATTACACGAAACATTTCATTTCCTGACGTTAGGAATTCACATATTTTTAGGTAGCGTAGTTAGTTACCATTCGGTTGCATCAGCACTTGTCCTTAAATCTAGGTACATTACCATACGGAATTTGTGGGCAACACGGTTGCACACAGGAATGAAAATATGACACCAATCATTGTCCCAGAGCTTATTTGGCTGTTTATCTACGTATTTTATTGTGATTTGTATGTGAATTTTAGAGACTTCACGGAAAAAAAATTATTCACGAGAAGATTGACGGTAGTAAGTAGTAAAAAAATCTTGCAACATTTACGAATTCTGTATATTTTTAAAACCTCTGCGAAAAGGTTACGTTTTTTACGACAGAATGTTTTTAAATTTCTTTGCTGCGTATACTTATCTGTATGCGCATTGCTTACTTAACTGGAGTCTAGTGTAATACAAGAATCTTTTCAGTTGAAAAGTTAAACGAAAAATCTTTTTAAGACACCTTTGAGGATTACTCGAAAAGCCCGTTTTACAGTTTTTCTTCTCTAATCCTCCCACATGAAAGTCAATAAAGAGACCAAAATCATCACAAAAATATGTTGCTTCATTTACTTCTCTGCCAGCACTATCATCAAGCGTGTACTATAGATACAACATCATGGTAGATTTACTCCGAAAAACAAATAGTTACTAAACAGAATGCAGCTTTGAGTCTTTCAAGGAAAATAATGATGATTCCTGACTTTCTCAAACGCTTCCCGTTCCCAGCCCCAAAAAACCTGACACTTTCCTTTGCTTTACGAAACCATCTTATTAAATAGCCGAGTCGTCTTTTCGTCTTGTTTTTCAATTTTCCAATGAAGACAGGAAAACGATAAAAAACTAATACTACACAACTATCAGCTCAAATTACTAAAACGACTCAGTTCCTTATCGCCTCCCCAAATATATACTCGCATTCACTCTTGATGCGTTTTAAGCTCAGGAATGTTCAATGAACTGAAAAACTCGCTGAGGAAACTGAAACAACACATTCAGATTGTGAGTGTATCTGCTCTCTGCTCCAAGTCATTACCTATATGCGTTTTTACTGCTTAATAGATTTTCTTTAGCATATAGCAAACCTGCATATTGGACAGAACTTGCCTGATATCCTCATCAGCTCGCTTTCTTCGCAGTAGATAAAAATAACAGGGAGTTTGCTTATTTGCTTCTACCAAACATGCATGTTGTTGTGTGCCATGGTTAAGCTAGATTGATGAATTTTCTTGCTAAATTACATTTTCCCTCTCACAGGGCAAAAAGTAAAGACGATGATGACTGTAAGGAAATGGGCAAAAAGCTGGAATAGGAGCTACGGATTAAGGATTACACGGATAGTTTTTTACTCTGTCGTATTATCAGAAAAGTGCTAAATGTTTTGCCTCGAGACACCGTCATACTTTTCCCAACACTCTGCATTCAGTATCAACATCCTCGTCACCATCTACTTTTTATCTGCCGCAGTCTCTTGGTTATCACAACACAGGGCGCTCAAGCTAATGTAATATATTATGTGTGTGTACAACATTTTTCAAGAAAAATTCCCAATTCAACAACTTTGCCATTTCAGATCATCAGCCCGTCCGTATCATCGTCATCATGATGCAGAGTCAAGAATCAAGAAAGCAAAACGACGAAAAGTCAAGAGAGAGAGAAAAAAAATGCGCGATAAGCATAAAAACGATGGCTGACTTAAGAAAGTAACAAATGAGCTTGTTTCCTCCTCCAGCACTTTTCCTTTCTAAATCGTCACTTTTGCCTCATCATCAGCCATGAAAAATCGTATGGTCTGCCGTGAAACCCTCTGTAAAATAAGTATCACTATCAGATAATAACTTTGAATATAAGGATTATGGTTCTTCTCTCCTTTTTACAGGATAGACTTACTGCAAAGCAACGATTTATTATATTTGCAGTCTTTAAAAAAAAGATACACGTATAATTTGGGTATTAGTTAGAGGACATGTAATTAGTAAATGACTGCTTATAAAACAAATAGTTGTTTCTTTTCAGCCTCGTAACAAAAAGTAAAGAAGTAGAAAACGCAGAAATCTTGGGAACGTCGGGATCCGAGATTGACGACACGAAGAGAAAATAAAAAAAGGCGTAAAATATATTGCGATGGCATTATTGAGACAGAAAAGATGAGCAAATCTTTTTGTCGGCTGGTAAGAGAGCAAAAACGCTTTGCACAGGGTATTATCTATTCTCGAAATGACAATGACGGAAGAAAGAAGAGCTAAAAATGATCATGTTTATTGTGCGTATTTTCCTTGTTTCGAAGTGGCTTCATAAAGTTTTGCTGACTTTTTATGTAAAATATGTGACTGGCTATGTAGTCTGTGTGTGGTACACATTTGGTTAGTGTCACACGTCACACAACAGAACAGACTTATGCATCATTGGCACACATATCACGAGCGTAAATGGGGAAAATTCTTTTGTTTCTTTATGTCACATTGCAATTGTAGAGTATGCACCACTAAATGTTATATTCTATAGTATATTGGAACATTCATGCGCATCAGTCACTGTTCAATCTGTTTATGAACTTTAAACCGATTGTCGTAAAACATATTTTTGGTGCATTCAGGAATTCCCCTCATTTCCCAATTATTACAACTCTTTACGTAGCTTGCGGTTAAAAATTTCATGTCCCTCCTGTAAGTTTGCACGGTTTTTAGCGTGATTTCTGAAACAACCATTCTTTTTTTGACAAAACCGAAGACGTTGGTTGTTTTTAGCTACGTTTTTTGTTCCGAAACGTAGGAAAGTATGGTTGCACTGCCCAGGCTTTTCAGTTAACTTTACTCAACCAGTTCAGGCCGAGAAAAGGGGTAACAGAAATAAATATTTAAACTAACGTGTAAGTTAATCCTAATCCCCCTTTAATATATTATTAAACTTTCTATTATTACATAGCAACTTGTATGTACACCAGATTAGTATAAAATAACCAAAAAGATCTTGAGGGAGCTATCTAAAAATTATTGTCTTAACTTTGAAGACTTCTATCGCCCATTTTGGCTGATTCCCTAATGAATGGTACGGATCAGTAGAACTTTGCTTTATTTTCGAACATTTTCTTGCACAAGCTGATTTGAATAGTTAGTCTTTGGAAGCTGGAAAGGAAAAGGCGTGCACTTGATTTGAAAAGGATTTTGTCTTTTCATGAAACTATGCATAGTTGGATTCATGAGAGCGTAACTTTGTTGCATTTGGAAAGAAAGCAGATGCTGGTTTCGCTTCATTGTTTTAAATGTATCGTGGTTCCTTGTACTTATCGCATGTCGTAATATTAATAGTTAAGTATCAAAATGGATTTCTATGATGCGTCGGGTTACTTTAATATTAATTAGGAAGCGTGAAACAAGCAAAAGTACCGCTTGGTTACATCTTCCGGCCTCATCGTGTGCCTCTTTAGGATATCAAATAACTCAAATCGTGAGCCGTGAAGAGCTCATATTTTTTTCATCGATGACATTGACACGCACGCACACACTGTTAAATGCATCACTAGGTTCATGGTATTGTCATTCCCAATGCATTATATTTAACACTCCAGATAATAATTCTTAGCTTTATTCTAAGATTTTGAGTTGGTAATCTAAATTGTCGAGCGATAAGCGTACCAGAAGTGACAACCTCGTTCCACGTACTCACTCATCGTCAGTACCTCTTCCTTTGATTTTTTTTGTTGTGCGACAATTCACGAATCAAATGTTGTTCAGTAAAGTGCAGTGTCCTGTGACGATCGTGAACAAATCCACCGAAGAATGAATACTTTTGGCCAGTATGTTTGTCTCATTATTGGGTTCTAGTTAGGCTTCACATTAGAATTCGAAACAGTCTGCACACCACCGATTTTTACTGGGCTTTAATACGCATGAATGACGAAACCAGTGAAAACAATACAGACTTCCATTCATTGGTGGTTATGTTTCGAAGCGTTTGGTAGCGCACAAAGGATAAAGCTAAGTTCACCACCTTTTGTCTTGCTCCATTCATTCCATCAATTCATTGAGAAAAAGTATTCCTATTTAGCTCCCAGTCCCTCTGCCGTACTGTTTGAAAGCAGTATCATAGGGGCTTTTCAGTGTTCCTTATTCTGTTACTACTTCTTACCACGCATTTTAGGTACTTAAGGCAAGTGACGGCTGTCAAATAACACTTGACTAAAAATGGGCCTTTCCTTTCCGCCTCTCTTGACGCTGTACTGCTGCTCCTGTGTACATTCTGTTCTTCTGTTTACCACACTCAAACTTACCACCAAACATGATCGTAAGCATCGGCATCCTTTTTTTGTAACGATAATAATAATAGGGATTTTCAGTAAAAAAACGTTAAACCAACAATTTCTACTTAGTCACGGACGACGCGGTTGCACATACCTACATATCCTCCTTCCTTCCAACCCCCATCCTCGTGCATGCAGTTTTTCTGTCGAATTCTTTAATAAGCAAATTACACGAACATTTTCAGGTTTCTTGAGAATTCAAAGAATTTTTCGATCTCTACGAATTATATTGGATCGGCACTTTATAAAATCCACGTTTCAAAGCTGCCACAAATGTTAGAATTTGTTTGTAGTGTTTGACAGAAAATGTTCCATTAACCTCACAGTTCTTTTATGGTATGTCTGAACTAAAAGAACATTGAAAAAGGCTCTTCAACTCCGACGAAACTTTTACCCAGTTTCAGCTTCTTATATTAAATTTCTAGATAAAATGAGGAAAATTGTTTCAGCCCACACGCTTCCTCCCATTGGCATCAAGAGATTAGTAAGATTTTAATTGTGATATTACGATTACTTATAATTTGTATTCTCGTATATCGTACCAACATGTTTGGCGCTGTCTTCCGTAACTTGTGGACAGTTTTGCTCTTGCGCTCATTAATTTGATGTTCTTACTAATGCTGACGCTTTGCCAACAAGACAACAACGGAACCCGACAACCGTATCTTTCACTCTAAAAGTAAACTACAATCAGTTCCAGGAATTACATCTCGCCAACAGGCGACCATTTTTTTAATATGCCTACGATTTTCCAAGAATACGAAATTTAATGTTTCCATTTTGCTATTTTTTCTTTGGACTTAAAGGCTTAGTCTTTCGAGTAAATTTATGAATAAAGTCCACAAGCTGGTATTTGTTTTCGATGATGAATTGTAATGTGCTTGATATTTTCCGAAATGAAACAGGAGCTTTTGATCGGGAAGCAGATCATGGTCATCTTGGATTCACCCGTCATTGGACGGATGGCACTCACTGGTTCTTAAATAATTTTAAAATAAATTCACTGATTGTCCATCTTCAAATTTTCCACGTGCTACCTAAAGAGGCAGAGTACAATCTGCGGGATAAAATAGTGGGGACGTGATGTTTATTCCAGCTCATATTTCCTTTTTTATCCTAGATAAATCAAGCTATCTCTATGAAACTCATACTAACAATGTCAATTAATGGCTAACATTATGGACAACTGTCGCGATAAATATGTAGACCAGCATATAACATACCGCCGACGAAGGTTTTTCTATCGCGAAACGTTAATCTTTACTACTCTCACTACGGAGTTCCACTATTCTTCTGAGAGTCAAGAGCATCAATTACCACCTTCCCCAATGCACCACACAATTGGTAACGATGATTTGTTTAAATTTGTTCAAGCAATAAAAAGTGCATCCGATGAAACGGGAATCTATTCAGTTTGGTAATAATAATTTTGGACAAAAACCTACAGGGAGTACAATTTCTCATATTATATAAAAAATGTTATATCATTATGGTTGTTTTGTGTGAGGATGTTACTTGTTATTAGCCTGACTTGACGAACAAAAATACTTTTGCTCCGAGTGGGAAAAAATTTACAAGTCAGTAGGCATCCTCTCCTTGCCCTATAATTTTAACCAGTCTGTAGATAAAAATGGTAGTCAAGAAGGACCATTAAATACTTGATTCTCAACTCGTTAGCTCAATAACGTCATGCCGAGATGCCAATTTTTTCTTCTAAATGTGTCATCGTATCAAAGGAAAAAAACTTTGTTGCACTCATACTCTCGCTCATTTTCAAGCGTAAATCGTTATTTTCCAGTGGACCTGCCTCAGATTCGTCACGACTTGAAATATGTGTTTGAGTGACGGAATGAGAATGAGTGGTACACACATCTCGTTATGGTGGATTGAATCACCCTTTACTTCTCCCCAAAAACAAAAATTATACAGTACTTCTTATCGAGCATTATTTTTATTATTTTTCGTAAAAGATGAAAACGAGGTTTTTCCCTTCAGTTATATTTAATCGGATGGGAGAAAAAAGGCTTCTAACGAGTCATCCTTTAAGAAAATTACTGGGTTTGTTGGAGTCTACACGCACACTGGCTCTGAGTGACTGACTGACAAAAAGAGTGCACATCAGCACCTCCTACTTCATTTTTTGTTCATCCATAACCATCAAAACGACTAACCAGTGCGGCGGTATTGGTGACTCTTGCATACCTACGTTCTTATGAAGTAAAACGGGGATGATGATGCATGATGTTTTATGTGTTCTTATTGTGTTCATAGTAAAATTATTTCTTAACAAAATCCACGACCCAAACAACATATGGCGATAAGGTGGTCGGCTAGAAGTTTGCAGTTCCTCCTTCTCTACTGAATTTTCGGTGTGAAACGTGCTTCTCTAAAAAAGAAACACGAAAGAGCGACTACTGAGTTACTGCTCATGTGTCATGTCTGTTCTTTGAAGTTTGAAAGCAACACAAGGATGTTCGAATGCGGTGGTGTACGTAAAGGGACCAATTTAAATGCTTGTGGTAGTATATAATTGTCAGTTTGTCGTTTAGTCGTGAAAAGCCCTCTGAGCTACACCCCACGATGATCAGCCTTGGTGGCGTACCATATGTGGCAGGCAACGCTTCGTACTACATATTTGTCAGATGAGCTTGATTAACTCCCCTAATTGCCACCAAACTAACGATAAGGGCAAAAGTTAAATTCGTCATAGCAATTTTTGTTTCGTGCCAGAAATGAGTCGACAAACGAGTCGTTCTTTCTCAATGAGTGTCTTGCAGATGAGAAAGAAAGCCAGATACAATAACTCACGTCTCTTTAATAAGAGTGTACAGGCTCACCTTACCCATAACTAAACTGACATGTCGGTATGCACCCGTCCCAATCACATTGTGTTTAGTCATCCATTTAAGTTTATGGCTGCCTGACGTATTCCTATTTTTGCATTGTCTCTAGCTCTGTGAATCTTTCGTAATACCTAGATATTATTTAGTGACAAAAGCTGCTTTATAAAATTGCCTTGTGTGCTGTCCGTCCATAATAACAAAATCTAAGAAACGCTTGTAACCTACTGACTCAACGCACACGCGTGAGCTCACGAAAGGGATGTCCTGTGACACAATTCAAAAAATCTGTTTGAAATCTTGAGTGTTTTATGGAACACTTGTTTAGTGCTATATGAAACACGTTTTAATCGCTCTTTGGAGCACGTGTTTGGACATACTTATTCAATTCAGCGAGTTATGAAGAACAAGTCCTAAGTATCATGGTACACTTGTTTAGCGCATTGCCGTGTACTTGTATATGTAGTTCTTTATGGTCCACTTGTTCACTGCTTTATTTTGCACTTAAAAGTTCCTGGGGTAAACTTTCGCAACTTAAGTTAATCGTACTTAAGCGTTTAGCATACATAAAATATGTGTTTCTTTCCTATACGACGGGTGATTTTTTGGTACACTACACGTTGGAATGCTGAGCAGCGGATGCGAACTTGCGAACGACTCTCTTCGAAACTGGGAAGCTAACCCGAAACCATTTGAAAAATTTTCTTACACTTTGTTAACGACAAATATTGTTCTTATCTAAATTTAAAGAAAATCATTCTAGTGAATTCATCAACCAAGGTTAATGGGTCTCTGCCAGGTTTTTCAATAAAAACGTAATAAATTCATGGTTTGTAAGTGGGCAATTTTTGGGATTTCAAAAGCTAAACCTTATATAAACAAACTTTAACTTTTAATTCATGGTTTTTGTCACTCAATATTTTTACAGACAATATGCAAAAAAAAAGTCTTTTAAAGCGAATTGATTTCTCTTTCCCTCTTCAAGAAAAGAAATCCTCGTGATGAATGTAAACGAAGAGCAGTGTAATATCACCCTACTGCAATCTGGCACTGCGTTGCATTATTACTGCCAGAAAATCGCTCACGAATTTACGAGGGAAATCGTTTTCATTACAGCATTTAATCATACGTTGTAGTGTTTCCGCTATGACATGTAACACAATCCGTTAAATTGATCTGAGTAAATGCACCAAGTGTGTAGTTAATTTGACTTAACCAGTCTCCGGGTATAAAGTTGAGATGTTTCTTTGCTTGAATAAATCATTGTTAACCTGGCAAGTCGTTATTATGTACACCGATGTACATACGTGTGCAAAGAAGAGAAAGCTCAACTCTCTCTGTCTCTCTCTCTCTCTCTCTTCGAAACCATTCATATTACTTCTTACTCGATGAACAGTAAAGAATAATAAACGACGTAATAATAGTAATTGCTTCCATGCTCCTCGTCTCAAATCTACACAAGACCATCCCAAATAGTGTACAATTTAACTAACTCACTAAACCGTACATAATAAATCCCTTGTGTGCATATGTGCCACTGCTACTGCTGCTATTGCTCCGGTGTGTGTGGCATTTTGTATCTATCCTCTTGACTTGATCCATTACACACATGATATATTTTGCGCATACGATCCTTTTCAAATTGCACAGCTCATTGCTACCTCGTAAAATAGTGGTTAACGAATTACACTAATTTACTAAATAACATTCTGACTTTATGCTGACGTTTTACTGCACTGAAAATTTATTTGAAACGTAAAAACCGTCGTATTTTTCTGCATGCGAAACAATATGGTTTTATTAAACTTGACCGAGCGATCAGCATGAGCAACTGTAAAAAGATTTGTTTAGTATTTTCCGGGAAAATGTGTGTTTGTAACATTGCCAGGACTATCCTAGGATAAAACTGAAAGGATGGCTGCCATTATGCATTTCTTTTAGACATCGCCATTAACGCTATCATAGTTCCTGCAGACAAGTGTACTATGGCACGCAATTACTATCCGCACTATTGCAGTGTACGTAATAGCAGAGCGGAAACGAAACGAAGAGACTGCTTATTGTCCCATCATGATATTTTCCATTATGGTTTTCCCTTTGACATTGTTACTTTGTAGTTAGCTGTTGTTGTCGCCGTCATCATTTTTCCTAGCTACTACACGACAACGGGAATAGGTAGTAGGTGGCAATAGACACAAACAGCAGTGGTTGTATTAACTCCATAACAAAAAAGTTGAAAGGGGTAATTGCATTACAGTCATAACTATTAAGATCCAAGAGAGTTGCAATTTTTTTGTAGCGAAACGAGTTGTTGCAGCAGTCATCGCTGTGGAGGTCTTGTTGATGATGTCGGTAGTTTGGGGAAACCGGAAGCGTTTCAACGAAAAGAGAGGAACTAATGTATTGTAATACCCGGAGTCTCGCTTTCCTTTCTTCAACGATCATTGCGACAACAATACGGAGAACATGGAGAATAACGTTGAAACGAGAACACCCTCATGATGATGATACCGATGATGATGATATGACAACTGAATACATACACGAAATTCTCTTATCACTGCTGTTCAGTTTATTTTGCTACAAAAACGCTTTCACTTCCTCATCCATTCATGCCGCCAAGTCACATCCAAATGAGTCTGTTGAGATAAAGGCATTGAAAGGATCAATGCGAAAAGTGGAACCTTGTTGATAATCATAGACTTTCCGGATTCGTGACGAAAACTACGTAAAGCCAGTTACTAGGAAACTACGCAATAGGATTACATCAACTTTAATAGTTGTCCTTGTAAAGAGGAATGCTTGAATTTGTGGAAAATCAGTTTAACTTGTGTTTTATGACCCCCTAAGCTTAAAAATAGTGATATATTTTATTAATACTAAGCATAATTCGACTTGCCTCTCAATCCAATTTGCCTAGTACAAATCCAAATCCTCATTTATACATTGGCTACTTGACTAGTGTGGCGTTTCACAATTCAAATTCAAAGTTCTCTTTTCATTCCCCCAGAGCGAAAGTAAAGTCTCGGTCACTGCCACTCCATTCACGTTCATATTGACACGCAGACAACTGAAGCGAGTCTGGTGAATCGTATTTTTTTTTTTACAATAGTGCTTGTACAGCTGAAACAGGAGTCTGAAGCATCAACTTTATACTGCAAATAATAAAAGCAGTTATTATTATACAATTACTGGGTGTACTAATGCTAGTTTTCACCGTAACAGTGGCGGAATAATAGGCTCTCTTTTCGCTCCTCTTGTTGCTCTTCCGTGAGGACGACTAGACGGGAGGCAAACTGTCAGAGTCAAATCGTTTAGTTGTAATGTAATCACGTTACCAAACTACAGAGCATTATTATGATCATTACTATTTTCTCCCTTGTTATAGCATTGCTCTCCACTTTCTCAAGTGCCATAGCATTACAGCAGTGGTTGCAACATCGACACAAAAAATGATGATGATGATAGGGTTCTAATGCAATTTGTGCCTTGGAAGTATGAAATTACTTGTAGCATTAGCAGAAAAGCTGCTTTACTCTCCTGTAGAGCTGATTCGAGTGAGTATCCATCATTTTGATAAGGAAGCTAAAAAATGTATTTTTATTAGTGTGTATGTGAAGACAGAAACCTAATTGCAAACACACAAGTAAATATGTGTTCCATTATTTTTCCATTGTTTCCATTACAAAGTTTCAGCGTTATTTTTTATTCTTTTTGTTTTGAGTATACACGCAAAACCCCGAAGAGGAGAGCGTTTAGTGGGGTGAAATGGGAATGCCAGAGTGAAGTAAAGGAATTGAATGGTATGACATTTACGGATGGATGGAAACGTGGATTTCAGGTTTCTGGAATGTGTCATTTATCTCTCTACTTCTTTTCTTTTACTCCTTGCCGTTGTCATCGTGACAAATATAAGGCACTATAGTTGAGCTTGCAAACTAATACAACTCAACTCCTCAACATTTTGTAACATTATTTTCGCAGACTCAATTGCAGTACGGGTATGTGGGATGAAACACAAGCATGTGTGCCTATGCACTATGCCTAGAACAATCATCCTCGGTGATTTTCCCACTGCTACCATTTCAATGAATTGCTATTAATACAAGAAGATTGCTTTAACTGTCTCATTTTCACACAACCGTGTGATGCAATTATCGTACGGCTTGTGTCATGCACACACATTACAAGTACCGTTATCAAACCACATAGGCCAGAAACGCATCCCTACCAATCCCAAATGGAATGATGATGATAGGGACAGACATACACGCACTTGCACACAAGTATTCGTTTCTTGAAAATAAAATGTTCTACGCATTCCAGGAGTGGCAATTTTCATGCTTTTTTAAAAATCACTCAACAGTCACTCCATCAAACATTGTATGTACACGTTTTCGAACTTCATGCAGTATTTTCCAAACAATACTGTCTTTTTTGCCTTTGAAATTGTATCCAAAAAGAACTCTGCTTTTAGCTGTATGGAATCATCTTGGGTTTGCACTCGTAGCAATATCGTTTTGAGTTTCGTTTATACATCATCGTGTTTACATAATTACATCGTTCGTCGAGAAACACTCATTTGTGTCAGCACGCTTAAGATTCAAAACCCGATTTTGGCGTTAGCCGTAATGCATTTAGATGGGAGAGGTAATACGTGTAAATATTATTTTCTCCAACAATCCCAAATTGTCTACTTTCCTTTTCTCCGTCAAGGTTCATCTTACTGATAAGTAGCAGACAACTGCAAAATCGGTAGGATGATAATAAAACAAAATATGCTCCAATTCATAAAATCTTTCCTTCTGATAAAAGCAAATATTTCTAGTCATCGGTTCTGTAATAAGCAATAAGATAAAAGCTTTTTGTGCGCTCCAAAAAGCCTTTCCAGAAACGACACACGCGTCGATGTGATGAAATACGCCTAATAAGAAAACAGCAACAGGGCCAATGAAATGGAGTTTCTACAATTTTCTCTGATGGCTCTAATGTATTCTCATTTTTTATTTATGACTAAATGGATTTCAGCTTTTTAGATTGTGGAGAAACACATCAAGGCACAAAATGAAAACATCAGACGAACATTGAATTATCGTGGATCATCACATCAAATTTGTTTACTCGAATCCTGTCTTTACTATTGCTGTTATGAAAGGAAATAAATTCACGTTTAGTGACAAAGCATGCATCCGGAATCGGCTTTCTAATGCTTTCAAAGGAAATTTGGTACCGTTTACCGTACATCCACTCGATAAAATGCAAACGAGCAATAATTTCACAATTGATTCCTCAAGATTGCTCCAATCAGATAACTTGCAAGTCAGCATGGTTGTTTAATTTGGCTTATATTCTAGGCTTTTGATTCGATTAGTTTTGTTCTATTTGTCTCACAACGACTTCGTAATAGTTGCTATTTGTTCCGACGCGGTAAAAAATTCTTCATTAACATGAATGGAACTTTAGCGCATTAAATCAAATGAAATGAAAATGTCGCCTTTGTCAACTTTGCCGTTGTATGGTGGCACTCAGTCAGAGGAAAAAACAATACTAGTCTGTGGGAGGATACGTGATTTTTCAAGCATGGTGGTAATGCTGGTGTGTGTATAAGAGGTTCTGTGAGGATTTCAAATATTTTTGACGCAGACAATGGCAATACCGCAACTTGCAGTAATTGCTTCCAATTCTTTTGCTTAGCTTCTATCTCCAAATCTAAAGCCGTTTTTATCTCTTAATTTAAGCACGCCTCTCTATGTCTCAAGTAATTCGACGTTTTCAAATAACTCTTTTCCACCGTGTTACATTTTTGTCTCTTCGTCTCCAAATCCACTTATCTGACAATTCAATTGACTGTGTATTGTTTTCTGTTTGTCGGAAACATCTTTTTCCCCAGTTTAAACCGCCTCGCTCAACATTCCTTTCATATGGGACAATAAATAAAGACATGGAGCAGCGATGAATATCGTTGATTCACACAACTTGAACATAAATGAAATCCTGAGAACACCGTGCAACCCGGGAAAAATCCTGTTAACATTGTTCTAGTCTCATTAGAGTGATATATGGGCGAAGCACTCAACAGTGCCAGGAAAATATTTATTACATAATATTTCCATGCATGCACAAGAGTAATAATCATGCTTTATATTATCACGCATAAACGCACTTACCATGTCGTGGTTAGACAGCATCCTCAAAAAATTGAAAGCAGACGTACACTTTATGTGTGGCAATATAATTTGACACAATAGATCAATAGAAAGGAATCCGAAGACTGACTATCATATGATGAAGGCACAAACTTTCATTATCACAATTGCATACTGTGGCAATATTTTCAAAGATATAAATGAGAGTCATCTATCAAAAAAAAGTTTGGGTGGCTCGTTTCTGCAGAATAAAAAAAGCAGATACGGCGAGCTACACTAACCGTATCAGGTTTTGCTGTCACGCTCTTGCGGTCAGTATCAGGACACAAAACGTCAAAGGTAGATTATTTTGTATAGTCAAGCTGGTACTTCTATCAGCATCCGTATTCAGGAAAGCCCGCTGATGTAATATTTTTATTATATGAATAGATTGTAAAACACCCTTAGAAAATACGCCGCTACTCACCCAGATTCAAAAAAGTTCTTGAAAGAGTAGTAGTACATGACATGCTAAAATGCTACATGTACTTGTCCTTTTCAGTCACTCCTTGACAATGGCATGTACCAAAAATGCTTTATAAGTACATGTTCCTCTGACATCAGTAACTATGGTCATTGATACAATACAAAGAGCAGACTTTCTGTTAAAAGTGAAATGTCGTAACTTTCTCAACGGGATCAAAATCTGGTTTAACTACACATTTGATCGTAGGTTATGTAGCCGTAGCCGTACTCTACTATTGACGAATCTTCACCTCTTTCCTGTTCTTGCGTCCTTGCGCCGTTTTGCGCTGTAATAAGTATTGCAAACTAGCATCAGAAACCTGCCGAAACGCTCGCCTTTGTGTAAAGCTTACAAGACGATAAAGGACAAAATAACAAAAATGAGGAATAAGAAGAATGCAAAATTATATACGGAAGCCCCTTAGTATATCCGATATTTTTTACTTTCACTTTGAAATACAACATTAACTCCTGTAGCGTGTAGGACAACAATAATGTCAACAATGATCACATTTTGATGTTGTACACACAAAGCTACTCAGTTGCCGATATTTCTCTCAGGGAAGGGGTAACGCATTGTATACAGAAACGTTTGCCTTGTATTTGTGCTTTTTTCGCCTGCTAAGGTACTTATACAACGCAAACTTGGCGTTTGAATCCAGTAACTATCAGGAACTTTTTTTGATACCTTGGTCGGTTAACATGTTTGGAATTGGAATTGTGTTTCACACGAAACATAATTTATTTGTTTATCATGCACGTAGTTTGCATCGATGTATGGGTTTCAAACATAAACAAGATTTTTAGATTATGATTACGACAATACAAAAAATTACATTTATCAAAAGTTTTATAATAATTCTCACACAATAGATTTTTTGGAAGGTTACATATTATAGCGATTTTTTACAAATCCTCGAAGCTCTCACCTCATGAGGGGGAAAACGAGTAGACGATTTCTATTTTAGTTTTCGCATAATGTGCATGAAAATGCATGCATGCATGCAAGCGCCTTTTCTATCATCGGAGAAGTACAGAAAACCGTCACCGTTACCACTATTTTCTTCTTTCTCTCTCTTTCAACTCTCAGCCCTGGTATGATTTCAACCGTGGAGAAGAAAAAATCTTTTGTTGAAGTCTGCTTTTTCATGTCTTGTGACCATTCGGCCGGATGTAATCTGATGTCGTGAGTGTGTAAGTATGATCATCATCGTGCAAGATAGATTCCACATGTCGGCAATAACAAGTCGACTGAGAGAGCAATGGAAAATATTAATAATAATAACGTATAATGTTATAAAAGAGGGCAACATATAATATAAATAGTTTTTTAAAACTGCTGGCAACATGCACGAGGCCTCTTATGCGTAATATTTCATACACGTACACTTTTTTCTGTTCGTAAAAAATTTGTAATATCTGCGTCAACAACGACAAAAGCCAGGCCAAGACCCTGTATACTCAAAAGTAGCATAATATTCATCATAGAAAGAGCGAGCAGTACTTCTTGTACTCTAGATGTTCAAATTAGTCATATCCTCATCGTATGTGATGCCCTTTGACGCGGCGAAAACCAACGGGCATACAAGTGAGTTTCGAATTTATTACTACGAGGCTGAACTATGTTCAGCAAGTTCTAAATTTTATCCGTTTGTCTGTCTGTCTGCGCTTTACAGCCATATACGCTTTGATCAATTTGGACCAAACTTGGTAGGTAATAGTGATAGTATAGGTCATTGTCAACAACTCCATTAATTTTCAGCTCAATCGGTCAAACCCAAGGGCCGGGGTAGGGGTTAATTTTTTCCTTCAGGCTGATTTCGACTAAAGTTGGTTGAGTGATGCTTTAAGTCCTTTGGAACACACCTACTAGCAAGGTCCCTTCAGCTCGATATGGCAAGGGTCACGATCGATGTCAGGGGTCAACTTTATCTTCTCAGATGGATATCGGGTATGAAATGAAATTGGAGAGCTCTCAACTAAGGCGTTTCATCACCTTGTTTTCACTGTTTCGTTTTTTTGTCTGCTTACTATTCTTTTCCGATTTGGTTTCAGCTTCGGCTTTATATCTGTAACTTTACAGCTTTAACTTTTATAATAAGCACTATCGTTTCCAAGATATATATAAATCTTCAACTCACGTTTATTGCAATAACTCATAGCTCATCTTTCTTCGTTTGCAGCCTCCACTAACATGAGTAATCCCGGCCCTGATTCTTTTTCGAAGAATCCTTGTAAGTTTCTGGTCTGTGGATCGTTTCGACGAAAGTCCGTGTAATTTTAATCCTTCTGCAGATAATGGGATAAATAATTGTAGAGTCAGTCACAGGTCGTGTCTAAATAAAATTTTTTTAAATAAGCGGGACGGCAAAGACTGTTGCCCGCCTGTACTGCCCTCGCCAAATAAGTTTGACATTCTTGCCATAAGAAATACATGGAAAACCCTGTCAAAGTAACTTGACGCAAAGAGTTATTTCGAGGTTACTTAGTGTTATCATTATGCATATGTAAAATAAATTTAACAACATTGCAAGGTCATAATTGCGTAAAAATACTTATGAGGTTTTATTTTGGCTCGTTAGTCATTATTTTGCGATATCATGACGGAAAAATGTTTAATATTTACACAACGGATACTCTATAAATTGCCCGGAGGAGGTTAAAAATGAATACGACATGTTATGTATAATTCGTCTTATTATTTCAATAACAGTTTGTCTCGGTATTTATGTTGGATTCCCCATTTTCAACATTCCACAGTTCCAGAAGAGCACACACTGCTTTCACATTTTAGTGTGGGTATCTCTATCTCCTCCGAGATTGTACTTGCATTTGCAATATGTAATAAAATTTACGCAAAAGTATCCAGGACTTGTCAAGTCAGCTATTTATCTCGAGAAACATAAAAAATGTGCTCCGTGTTACGCTGTGTGTGAGCATGTGCATTTTCAGTGACATGACAAAAAATATGGTATATTTTGTTATTACTAGCAAGAAATATTCTGTCAGTCTCATAGAAAACGGGTATCTCTTAAACCGGGATTGATTCACTGCAGAAATTCAGCTGACAAAACAATATTTCCCAATTGCGTTTCATTTAAAAAGTATGCTGTATGCGTGCGAGGTTTTCCTTTAAGTATCCCTATGAAACCCTTGTAAAAATCGAAAACATTTTTGTTTGCGTGAAGATATATTTTCTACATGGTACCATTCCTAATGTATGCATTTGGTGATCGTTCAAAGCGTTCTAGCGACTTTCCCAACATCATTTTTATCAGTACCCAAAACGAAACAAACGTCATAGTAACCCTCCATGCGTTTAACTGATAAATCGAAACAAGAGTATAGGATAAAGACATTTTGTACAACATTGTATTGTTTATGCCTGGATTGAATTGGGAATTCATATGGGGAAAAATCGGTACAGTTATACTTAAGTGCAGTTATACCCTATAGGGCTTTGCTGTTAAGTACACTTCAGCACTACTGTTTCTCAAAAACACAGCCAATTATCCTATTTCCACTAATATATAGAACTAGGAGACTATAACTAAATCTTCGTCTGCACAAAGGGCTAAGAACTTATCCTTAATTTTATTTGGAAGGTGCA
This sequence comes from Akabosia matsudoensis, assembly GCA_019593645.1. Classification (NCBI taxonomy): domain Eukaryota; kingdom Metazoa; phylum Arthropoda; class Collembola; order Entomobryomorpha; family Paronellidae; genus Akabosia; species Akabosia matsudoensis. Next base: position 18,392 of record VICI01001305.1, read on the forward strand.
TGCGCACCCCGACCTCAACTTAAAATTAGTCGTGCTATTTTATAGGCTTACTCCAGCAACAAAACAAGCCTCAACCAGAATAAGGGTTTATTGTCAGGGAAAAAAACTTGGACTAATTCTGATATTTAAAAAAAAGTTTTTCCTTAGCTACAAAGCCGAGTGGGAGCCACAATGTTGGCATTTGTTATTCTTGCAATCTGTCATCTCTCGATTGGAGAAGTCTTCCTACCCAATATTGAGGCCGTCTCAATATGAACACGCCGCCGATGTCGCAGTTTTATCAGACCTCCTTAAAAATCACGTTTTCACGGAAATGTCTTTTTATATATTTTCGTTGACCTCTTTCATTTCTCTGGAGCCCACGGTAGAAACGCATATAAGCTTGTCGTGTTGACTTATCTTCAGAGTAGACCATGGTGTAACACAAATACGAGCTACCGAATGCATCTACACTTCAATATTTAGGTAGAACTGTATCTTAACTGACGCACTTGGTGAGTTATTTATTTATTTGGGGGAACATTTCTCATGAGAGATTGCGAGTACTCTGTAAACATTTCACGGCCAAGAAATACACGAGCGAGAAAGTAACAAGAAAGAAAAACAAAAGGTTGAGAGTGTATCTTCATTTATTTGGGTGAGTGTACGTGGACCACGAACCCTCATATAACAACAAAAAGTGACGCTCTATGATCGTTGGCTGATTACAGGAACTAGGGACTCTATTCTTTCAAGATTGCCATCAAGTGTGCATAATGAAGACCGCAATCGGGGAAAAGAGCTGTCTCGTAAAATAAAACGGTCACCACGTTCATAACCGATGAGTGTGATCTGATCACACATGAGGGTATGATTGTGGGTAAAATTCAATATATAATTTGTGTCTCAGCCATCAGCGCAGCCATGCCTGCCAAGTGTTCATGGCATGTGATTAAGTTTATTCTACTCCTGTTTTTCATCATTCGAATCATTGATTTTAAAATTTACGAAAACATATGCATTCATTTTTATGGTTAGAACATAATCAAGATGGACTTATACTCGTTGGTGAATAGTTTAGTCATGTCCAGTTGGGATAATAACACGGAACCCACTCAGGCCATATGGGATGAGCGTCAGATTGTTCTACGACTGGGCCCTGTTGTGGTGTTGGTATTTTAGCGTGTGTGTGTGTGGGTATGATGTGTTCAGCTAATAAAGTGTGTGTAAAGATGATGGAGAAAAAGGATAAAAAAACCATCATCGTCCATTCCATTGCATCCTCATCAATAATCAGCTTGTCGCAAACCCGATTTCAGTTCAGATATTATGCATTGATGCATTTATTGTTCATTGAAAGTCTTAGCGGGCCTAAAAACATTCATTCGTTACTGTCCCAATCCATCATGATGGTGGTGTGGGTGCGTAACTTTACGCAACCAAATCCATTTTTAATGTCCAGAAAACATTCATTTTCGTCAATCCAGAAAAATTTGACCGTTCTCAAACCCATAAAACCCATTTTCTCACTTGATTTCTCACACGAAGTTTTGTAGTTACATAAACTAATAATATATTTCAAATTCTAGTACCAAGATGTTGTGTAAGCAACTGACCTGCATTAATTGCCTATTTCATTATTTTTTATTATTACTTCTACCATCGCTTTTCAACGGTTACAACTGTGAACCTGACCATATCTCGTATTAAGTATACCTGACTGTCATCACGCATTCAAAACTTTATTTGAATCGAAAATTTAACTAGATTTTAGACTTTCCAGTCGGCAGTATATTAATGAATTCTTCCATGACCACTTTAATTCCTTTTATGTCATAAAATAACCAAATGCAATACGCAATCGGGGAATTGAATATGGAATGTGGCAAGTACTACTACCCCGAGAAAAGGAAACATAACTTAAGGATCATAGCCTGGGTTAAGCCAGGGACAGACATATAAAACACTTTCATACCTAACTATGGCTATGAATCATTAACCGTAAACGAAAGGATTGATTGATTGGCGTGTATTTTCATCGTGACGCAAGAATTACTCACCCTCGAGCCAAAACTAGAAAGTTTATTCTCGCAACTGAATGTTTGTCTTTGTTCTCGGATTGGTAAAAGGAAGTAAGAAAAAGAAATGAAATGTTCACAAGGAAAATGTTAGCGAAGGAATTCTCTGGAAAAGAAAGAAAGTAAATACCGTCTGGAAATGAAGGCACGCTGTCGGCTCCATATGAACCAAAAAAAGAACGCTATGAAGATTGAAAAGTAATGCTGGAAATGAAACGAAGAAACCCCCTATTTATCACAAGTCTGAGCAGTATATTTACAGATCACCATGTTTGTCTGTTTGTGTGTCTAGCAATTTGAAGTTGCATCAGTGTTACTTCAGTACATAACTGAAGGTAACAAAGTGTGCAGGAGCTTGCTAAGTCATAGCAATAAATAAATATGAAAATATACAATTTTGAAACAATTTGTCACAGTAGTAGAAAAAAGCGAGCAAAGCAATAATGTCCTGAGTATATGACGGTTTCCGCCACTCTACTATATCCGTATCGAACTGTTTTTATTTGTTGAGTAGTCAATGTTAAAATGATGGTGGTGGCGATGGCTGCAGTAAAAATCATGAAAACTACAAAATCATCAATTTCATTAGTTAACTGTGAGTGCTCCTAGAGAATACCCAAGGGAAGATTTGGAAATGTTATTGCCCGCACAATTTCCAAAGTTTTGCGAACGGTGAGAGGCTGACACTGATGCCACTAGTGCACTGTGACCTCTCATGAGTGTAGTAACAAAGAGGAATTTCTTATTTTACCATTGCGGTTATTAAAAGATCGTTTGAAGACTTAAATATTGGTCTACCTATTAAATTGATTGGATGCCTAAGTTAGAGGACCTCTGCCTTATTAGGAGTTTGCTCCCACAATTTGATTAAAGGGCAATGAAAATAATGACCTGCAATGATGACGAAGATGTAACAATAAAAAAGATGGACATTAAAAAGGTAATTTATGTCATGTCTACAATCTAAAAAAATGATGCCTACCGTTCCTGTCTTTCATTTATAGACAATTGGTGAGTGAACTTTTGATGTTTCAGTAAAATCATTAAAAGCAAAAATAGGGGAAAGCCTATTAAAGTATAAAAAGAGGTAAAGTGGTACGGAGGAAAAAGGTAGCCCGCAAAAATAAAAGAAAGGAGGGACAATTCGTAGATGTCTTGAAGTAAGAACAGGGAACAAGAAAAATGATGACGAGAGTGGAGATCAGATGGACAACATTTTAGTTGGCATCACGCATTTGAGAAAAAGGACGGTTGGACATATTGCCGTCGATATAGCGAAAGCCTTTACTCTTTGGGGAAAGTGGTTGGGTAGTTGGTGGACTTAATGTGAGAGAGAACAAAGACGAGGTAAAAAAGAAGGAGTGAACCGTAAGAGAGAAACGTAAAGAAGCGGAAAGGCTTGGAGGACATTATTAGAGGAAGACAAGGGTGATAAAACGATCTCCTCCTGATCTCCACAAACGACCATGTGTCTAAATGACCAAAAAGTGGACAGACATCTTTTGATAAATCGGCTTAGAGACGGCGAAGCATACGAGAGAAAGAGGGAGTAAGACAAGATGGAAATCTTCACTGGACGACTATGCCCCTACAACTTGCTACCAAGATTCTTACTCCTTGTCGGCAAAGAAAAAAACTAACTTTACAAGAGCTGCATTTTATTCTGGTGGTGCTTCCCTTTCCGAGATACGTTTTTTTTTCTTTCGTCTGAATCTCTTCGTGTTACCACCTCATTTCCGATCTCATCCCTGGGAACTCTAGACTGAGAGGGGAAAATAACTACAGCTACATCGAAAAAATTCAAGTCGACAAAATATAACAAGAAACACACGGTGAATATGTAGACAAAAAGAAACGTTGGACTTATCCGTCACTGTAAATAAAGAATAAGGGGGACGAACCACAACTTTTCTCTTTCTTTTATTTTCTCTCAATCTTCAGAACTGACAAGAAACTAGTTTTATTTTTCAAATTCATCATTTTCATGTGGAACAAAACATTTCTTTCCTCTCGTCATTATTTCATGTCATCATGACCATCATGCTCCTCCTTTCTCCGTGCTTTTTCAACTATGCTATATATTGCCTTCATCTTTTCACTTTCATTATTTTCATTCCGAAAATTCCGTCTCATAACCTGAGTTTTCAGCAGAAAGAGGAACAAAAATATGTGAATCTTTTCTGACCCATCTGTTGTTAAACTCGGCTCAAAATTAATTTGCCACCAACTGTGATTTCTAAATAAAATGGAAAACAAGTGAGCTAAACTTAACTAGGCCAAGTAAAACCCGTACTCTGAGCAGTTCATCAGCAGTCTTCTCAGAAGCGGAGACCATCAACTTCAGTCTACTACTATCTTTCCAAGTATGTTGTCCTTTTATAAACTTTTGATCACTTTTTGTCCAACAATAATCAACTCTCTCTGAAAAGATAATTGATGACCCCAGAGAAGTTTCTGGAACTTCACAAAATAATTGACATTTTGCAATATATTATAAGTACAGCCATATAGTACGCTATGCTAGAGAGACACATATTTTCTATATAATTACATTCTTCTTCTATGAGCGAGCATACAGTCAATTTGTTAAGGAGGATGTTCCTTTCCACTAAAATCCCACAAAGATTATTTGTTCATTGAAAGAGATTGACTATAGAACATTAGAAAAACCACAGAAACTTTCTCCCTTCGACATCATCATTCTTACATAGGAACAACGGAGAGGCGTGCACAAGTAAAAGTTGAAGAAATTCTTAAAATTATAGCCACTCAACCACCGGGATAAATTGGTGAGAATCTTCAGTCTCGGAGATACGATTTGTGTGTATTTTGGCTGGTCATGTGTGTTTCCCATCAAAACATCAACTTTCCACAAAGAGCCCTGGCACTCATCAAAACAAGTCTCTCGTCAGTGACTGATTATTTTCCTTCGATAACCAAAACACCTCTTTTCATTATTTTAAGAATGTTTCAACTTGCCATTCCCGCCCGTAGCAGCCTCATGCAACCCGTTTTCTTTCATATGAAAACCTGGCCCATTAGTGAAAATAATAATTTGGTTATGGTAGATTTTTAATGTTAGATAGCAGAATTCATATTGTTTATATATGTCTGAAAGAGAAAGACTTTGCTAAAGTCAATGCTTTGATTGCCAGCTATTACTTTGTTAGTTGCATGAATTTGCCTGACTAGCTGCGGCTAAGTACATACGCGTGCCTTTAAATTCAGAATAATAACAGGGAGGAAGCACTCGCGAACATTAATAGAAGAATAGCAAAAAACTACTGCCAAAT
>VICI01001306.1:0-23740 GCA_019593645.1 Akabosia matsudoensis
TTGTGTTACAGTAATCGTACTTGATGATGGTAACTTAGTTTCATATATATCGGAAGGTTTTGTCCTGGTGGGCTCACTTTGTGCTAATGGATCATTCCCAGTATGATCCTTTGGTTTAGGGGGTGGTGTAGAAGGAACTGCTTTCTTACTGCTCGCGCGAGACTTAGATGCCATTGATTGAAGTGTTAATGCATTTAGAATTTGCTTTGGAGGTTTTGTATTATGGTCTCCTTCTTGAGCTTTCACTGATTTGTTCTCAATATAACTGGGCTTTGTGATAGATTTGGTAACATGGGAGCTTTCAAGGTTCGTGTTTGAGGGCCCTTCTAAGTTGCTTGAACTTTGATCCGTTCGATCACTTTGATTTTGCATTTTAAACTTTGAAAGCGACTTTGGTTGGCTAATAGTTTCCGGAAGCTTTTTCATTGATTCAGCACGCTGAAGCAAAGCCGGAGAAAGTTTTCTCGAGGGTGGATTACTGTTGAGGAAAGGTTTCGTCATTTCTGCAGAGCTTGCTTCAAAGAGTTGTGACATTCGTTTCACATTTACACTGGATCTTGAAGTTACATTTGCCTCATGTAAGCTTTTTGGTCGTACTTTGACATTGCCTGTGTTGGTGGATTTCAATGAATTGTTGTTGATGTCTTTGCATGCATATGAAGTATCCGGCTTCGGTTTATAGACAAATTTTGCTGGTGGAGCCCTATTTTCCGTACTGTTTGCACTGGCAAGACATGGCTTTGGACTTGTAATTGGAGGTTTTAGATCTTTTTTCAGGGTTGGAAGCTCAGGATTTGAAGCTAGATGGTTTGTAGGTAAATGTGCGGTCGTCTTTGAGAATGGGAAGGATGGTGTTTGTGTGGCGACTTTTTGTACTTTAGGTGACTGAATGGGAGATTTCGCTAGAGTAGTTTCGATTCGACTTTGTAGGTCCTTGAGTTCCTTTATTTCTGATGACTGATTCTTCAGCCATTCCTCATGCTCTTGCATTGGACCTTTCATAGCAGCCAGTTCCTTTTTCAAATCGTTCATTTGATAATGTAACGAGTCATATTCTCCAGTTTCTATTCCTTTCGTTTCTCTACTCCCTAATGATACTGGCGGTTCAGGCAGCAGGTATTTTGATTTCCAATTCCAATCGACGCCTGTTGTGAGTCTGTACAGGCTCCGGTTTAGTTGGCGGTAACTCTCGTAGAGGACTGTATCTATCTGGTTGCATGCCACTGCTAGCTTGACGAATGTCTTGCGAGCTCATACACAGGCTCCTTTTCATTTCAAAGTTCGTTGTTGTCGAAATATTTTCTTGGCCTGCTCCGATGAATCTCAAGTCGTGCATACTTTTATAATTTTGCTTCTGTATGTTATCAGTGATTAAGGTTGGATGCCGTTGCTCCATATTTTGTTTCTTGATCCGAAAATTTTTGGAGCGGAGGAGGTATCTTTGGCACATGGTTGGTGCTAGTGCTGACCAGTGCTGGTGGATATTCTGCGGGCAAAAAGCCGTTGTGTGGGAAATTGTTTAGCCTTGCGGTTGCATTGTGTGGCGAACTCTCTGCGCTGAAACTTCCACTTGTAATGTATTGCGTTGGAAGAACTTTCACCATGCCCTGAAATCTGTTAGGGTGCATCCCTTGATAATCAGGACTTCTCAGAGGGTTTTGATTCCAGCTCATGATGATTTACTCGGTCGCTTCGAATGTATTCACGCGCGTGTTGAATCGGCCACAAGGGCAATAATGCCTTTTCTGTAAAAGCATATTGATATAAAGGAAACATTCCGTTATCAAAGTGAAAGTGAACTTTTAACGATTTTAGCCTTGGTCTGTCAGTAGATGAGTCTTCATGTTTTTTTTTTCATATCTCCAGCGCAGACCATTGTGTTGTGTATCAACACAGGCATGAATTACGCCTTCGTCAAAGATTGGCTGGGCAATGAAATATTTATTGTCGGATACATTCCTGGTTAGATTAAAAGCGTTCATTGGTCAAGCAGAACATTCATTTACCTTGAAGAACATATCATGAAATTCGCACTATGATAAGTTTCATATATGTTTTGATAACCACACCATTGTTTTATCGTGACATCTAATTGGCTACTTCAGACTAGTGGTGATAAGAGAAATTTTTGTGTGAAGTTGGATATCGGATACTCCCCTATGATCGATCATTCCATCATCGCTGTTACAACGAGGATATTATAAATGAGGCTGTTGATGCTACAACTGACAACGGATGTTATTTTATGTTAAATATTTCTATAAGGCCTTATGCTCACTGTTGCACAGGCACATTCAAGAAGAATCTTGATGGACTTTTTTTTGAAATACTAAAACGGGGAAGTGAACTTTCACAAGCACATGAGCTATGTTGGTGCTTGCTCCATCCCTTAGGTACATTATCATTACGGGACTAAGATGTTATATGGATTTGGATAATCAATTGACTTATTTGCCTACGTGGACCATAATATATTATTCGCCCCAACGCTTTAAAAGAACTTAACTATAGACTTGAATGTGTCATAGTCATGATCATCATTCATATATGACAGAAATACATATTATATGCTATATGCAAAGGAACTTATGCCAAAACAGTGATGGATGAAGTTTAAGTTGGAATGAATGTCGTAATCGCGAATTCCAAATGCGAGCCATAGCCATACATATGGACAAGGATCACTTCGAGTATGGCTTGAGTGAAATAATGTAGTAGAGCAGAGAAACAACAACAGCGGCTCCTTAGCTCAGTCGGTTAGAGCGTGGTGCTAATAACGCCAAGGTCATCAGTTCGATCCTGGTAGGAGCCAATACTTTTGCCACATTTTCATCTGTTTTTACAATAGTTCATGAAATTTAAACGTGACGGACTGCGGTTTGATAAAATTATCATTGCGTAAATTTTTAAAATTGATTTTGCAACATTATATTTTCTGGTATTTTTCGCAGGTATTACCTGCTCAATGAGTTATGCATCCTTTTGGGACATTATCGCATGTTCATTTGCTTGAGTTTCCCTACGAATTTGTGGTAAACGCAGTTTAAAAGAATGCATTTTTGTGATGAAAATAATGTTTTCAGTAAAACAAGTAGTACAGTAGGACACGGCTTTCAGAAAACATCAGGGTTTAACTTTAACTACGTGTTTGTACTTTCAGTCAGTTAAAAAGGTAAAAGTGCTGCCTGACTTTAACACGCTATGTCTGTCTGTGTCAGACAGGTTACCTGTCAATATATGATCGCAGTCACGAACTACTTGGTTTGACCTTTCAAAAGCATCTATTCTTTCATATGAATATCATGGTGTACTTGAGTCCGAAAAAAGTTGTTCCCAGAAACCTAATTACCAGTGGTTAAGCCAGCGGTTGCGCTATTTTATNTATTTTATAAATTGAAATTTATGAATTAAGAAAATCATTTTGAAGGTGATTTCAACCTATGATTGAAGGAAAATGACATTTTTTATTTCACAACTTCTAGCCTTCGTGATGCTAATCCAGAAATAATTCGGCGAAACCTTTCATTTCGCAAAATACCCCAGGAGTAAGTTATGGATCCGAAAAATGGTTTTAATCACGGAATATGGTATCAGCTATATCAAAATGACACCTACAAGATTTGCTCTTATAGACATCTCCCTTTTCATGTACTACGGAACATAACTATCCATACAACACGAAAAAAATAAAATTTGCAAATTTCACAAAATCTACCGACCTTTCAAGATTCAATTCAAGACAAGCTTTATGTACTAGATGCCAAATTGTGAGTAAGTGTTGTATCCACCAACCACATGTCCTAAGTATATCTACCCTTTAACAAGACCAATGCGAATTCATATTGAAAAAAAATGGTTGTATTAACATTTCAGAAGATATATGGGTACTTCACGTGGGAGTTTAAAACGTTAGGAAAATGTCGAACCGTTAGAATTTAAAATATAAGACTTTTCGTCTAGGGGTTTGTTCTGAGGAAAGGTACCCATTACAGACATTTCGTTGCCGTTTTGAATGGCAATTCCAATACGTTGAATCAGAAATGATGATGATCTAGGTCCCTCTGTTTGTTCTATTCATATTTACACTATCATTCGTCATGCTCATTGCAAAGAGAAATAAGTTACAAAAATAGTAACATATGAGTTGCCTGTCACTGAAAAAATGAGTAACTACCATTTAGAGCTAGTAGAATCCATATCCGTTCGTTTTGCATATTCAGGTTGGGTATATCATCGCATCTCCAACCATGATCATGAGAAAGCAGCTTGCTGTTTTTAGATGCTCACAGTTTACAAGGACCAAAACAAGGGATGCAGATGCCCAATCTACCTATTTACGCCACTCAAAGACCTGCTTTAATTGTGAGTTGTTCTTTTATTCAGTCCCGTTTCTCACGTACAGGTAAACTCTCCTCAAATAAGACAAAAAACAGAAGAAAATCAAAACAAAACCTTTTACAAAAAGGGGTTTCCTGAAAGGCAGGTGTAAGTGTGCTTGTGAATACTTCTTAAGAAGCATTATTTTCTTTTTTCAATTGTAGCCCGTAAATAGATCTCTTTTGTCCTATTCCCCGCACACAAACAAATAACCAGTTGCACACGTCATTTTTACCTCTGAGTTTTTTTCGCCTTTGCATTTTTAGATTCTTTAAACTAGCGATGTTGATGATAATTGTGATCGTGATGCGGATCTGTATCCGCATCCCTTCTTCCTGGGAACTGATGGTCCGATTTGTTCCCACAAAAAAAGACACTATTGTACATGCTTATGAACTTGCTCCCGTTGAGCTCATTCATTCCGATGCACAATCGCAATAAATAGCAAGAGCGACTGGGCATGCCATCACATCACTTCCCCCACTACCACACTTCATAATCATGTAAACATACCTTAACCCTCTTTTCTCTCCGAAGCTGTTGTCGCTCTTCGAGACTGTGGACTTTTACGTGAGCAGCGAGTATGAAATGAGACAGGGACGGGGGCAGCCTGTAATTAAATTTGCGTTTTAAAATGGAACTTTCATTCATTTCGTGTGTCTTCATTTCTGGACAAGCTTTGTGCATGCGACATGTAGTCAGTAAAGAATTATTATCATTATTACCTTGAAAGTCAAACATGAGAAGTGTTTTAAGTTCATTGCTTTTGAAAAGGATTTCTCCAAAAAAAAAAAAAAAACTTTTTCTAATGAATCCAGCTAGCACATTTGCATTGAAATTATTACAACCTTTTGGCACATCGATGTGAAACACTCAATTCCTTGCGGGGTGAAGGGTTGCATGTACTACATTAATGTTCTTTTTAAAAATTCATGCAACGTTGTAACAGTTTCTGAGCTAAAAAACATCTTGAGAAATCAACAGGGCGCCGAATAACCCATAAAGAACAGGTAGGAAGCCGAAACAGGCAGATGATGCTTTTCTGACAGAGATGACTTGCATATTAATTAATTACAAGATTTAAGATTTAAGATTTAAGATTTATTTGGTTTAATGTCATACTCATACCCTCGAAAGGCAAATTACATGAAATGACAAATCATTAAACTCCAAATTTTAAACTTGCAGATTAGCTGGATATATCAAATAGTAGATCAAAAGGTGAAAACCCGCTATTTATTTTGTTCTCTCGAGATAAATGCCAGCATAAATATTGTATACTGCATTCTAATGAAGATCATAATACCAATATAAAAAAACTGACGATAAAATGTGTACGAATGGTTAATGGGGAGATGAGATAAGAAAAGGAGAAGCGAGCAGGAAATATTTTTTGAAACAATCCACATGTTCAATCAAATTACACAAGTTGAGTCAATCCCCTAAAAACAACGATCGTAAACACACCTTCCATGCTGGTTACATTTTACGTATTACGATGCGTATCAAATACCAATCGACCAGGTTATTACCTAAGTTTCTTTTCATTTTACGGAGTAATCAACTGGAGTAGAAAAGTTGCAACTTGTTTTTGTTTTTACTCAAGTGTAAAACCCACATTACCCATACCCAAACCGAGTCTTAAAATTGTACTGTTTTCGAAACTTAAAAGCATAGTAACTTACACGACATCGGACAGACAGTCACACCAAGCAGTTAATATTTCACCAATGACTTGTATACAATTTTACATAAACTTTGAGCCAAAACAAAAGTAAAGTACCGAAAAACAGAAACCAAACTGGGAAAGATTTATAAGATGATATACATAAGGTCATACCCATAGATTCCCTCATATACTTCATGCTCACTTCTTCTAGCCTTGTAACAAAGTCGTTTTTTAGTTTTCATCCCGATATTCTCTTCTAAAACACAACCTCTTTCCTTCGAAGTCAGTTAAGTTCAAGATCAGAAATTGTAAGAGCGACTCAGCATCATACTCATCATCATCCTCTGCATCAACACTATACCACCACCACCAGACCATAATCACACATCATCATCATCAGCCCAGCCTGCACACACACCACATCGTCATCATCACGAAGTCTACATAAAAAAAGAGTTTTCCCACGGTCCGAGTCTTCACTCCGTCTTTTTGTCAGTAGGGGAATTACTGCGTGAAGCAACAAAAGATGAGAAAAAACGTGAATTTTGTATTCGTCTTGCATGCCTTTGGGCGACGTACGTACGTACCACCATTTTTACCACTCCTTCTCCGATCATAATCACCACCAGCAATACGATAGGGGGAGATGATCTATGTTGTGTATCGGTATTCCTCACTAAAATACCTATGCAGTTTAGTATAAATGCCCAGTCCCATACATTGTAAAAAGTCAACAGGGGAACAAATCTCGTATGTAACACAAGCCAGCCATCGCTTCCCAAGGGCCAGGCAACATCTTTGCAGCACCACACCAGCCTCATATCAAAACATCAACAATTAAAATACCCATGCATACAACAACCCAACAAAAGCAATTGACGGGTGAGTGGATGAGACGTTTATTCCACATGTACAAAGATCACGAGGGATGTATGGGTATGCATGTGGTCGAGAAAGAACTTTTTTTTCTCATCGTCGAGTTATAATACGAATGGGATGATCAACTCATAAACTTGTTGATGTTGTTTTAGTAATCGAAAAAGGTAGCTGCGGTATATGTTCCTTCAATATCGACCTTCATCACCGTCGTTCAAAAAACTCGTCGTCAATCGTCATTCCTTGGCGAGCTACCATACAGAACAGTAGTGGCTACATTTACCTGGCCACTTTTGATATCAAAACTTGTTTTTTATTAGTTTTGTGGGGTTTTTTATGGCTCACTTTATTAAGCCGTGTACGAGTGACTACCAAATTGCTGTGTTCATGAAGCTTCAAATGCGACGCATAGGTTGAAGGCGTTACGTCACCAGAAAAATTGAGAATTTGCGAAGCTTTTTGTGCAAATATAGACTGATTTTAATTTCAATATAATTAAAAGCTTATTCGATGTAACAATTTGTGCTTTGATAAGCATTAACAAAACTTTTGGTAAAATACTGAACGAAAGTTTCCGGTGAAAGTGCATTTACAAAGAGAAAAAGATAAAATGAAGGTGGATTCAACGAGTAACTACTCGTACTCTGGAATCATGGACGGTGACGATCACGATGACATGTTGAGCATGGCCGGAGTGGGCCTTGGTTTAGGGGATGACAGTAGTCAAAATTCTGGTGGACGGAACGAAATGCGGAAGGTAAATTTTTATGTGTAAAAACTAAACTAGTTTTATTACTGCAGCATTTGGGGCAAAGTGAGAACAGCTTTTGATTTCATGGTCTTTGTTGCTTTTTTTCCTTGCTGTGTGTAGAGTAATAAGCCAATTATGGAGAAACGAAGACGAGCCAGAATTAACAACTGCTTGACTGAACTGAAAAATATCCTCTTGGAAGCAATGAAGAAAGATCCTGCTCGTCATTCAAAGCTGGAAAAGGCCGATATTTTAGAACTGACTGTTCGTCATTTACAAAACATCCAACGAAATCAACTGGCCATCGCAATGGCCACGGATCCGACGGTGCTACATCGCTTCAAGAACGGATTTTCCGAATGTGTTACCGAGGTAAGGTAGCAATTCGTGCACAAGTGCAGTGCACGGATTATTACTGAAAATTATACCTGTTCAGCCACAAAAGTAATCATATTATCAAACTGAAAGGAAAATTGTTCTCTGCCAAAAAAGAAAAAGAATCGCTGGCTACTTATCTGAGCCATATAACTTGATTTTTTTGTGAGCATTCCTGTTTCCCCGTGAAAAAATCGATTTTTTTTGGTAATTAACTCGGATTGTTTCTTTTCTCCTAATCTCAGGTAAATCGCTACATGGGAAGAATGGATGGGGCGGATCCAGGCGTACGTCAAAGACTTTTAGACCATCTCGGCAATTGCGTGAATGGTCTTCAACAAGTTGGTCCAGCTCCTTTTGGCTCGTCTGGACCAGTTTCGGCTGCTCCGTACCCTGGGGCAGTTGTGGGTGCTCCACCACCAGCTCCATTCCCAGGAGCCACAATGCCTCCGGCCACTGCTCTCGGGATTCACTCCGCAGCAGCAGCAATTGCGAGTCTAAGACATACCACTAGTGCTACTCATATACCACCTAGCGCAGTCACGCAATCCAACTTCTCTGATGATCTCAACAACAACTTTGTTCGAAGCGGGCAAGCGCATCCTCATGACACAAGTGCCCGGCTTATGTCAGCATTCGCAGTTGCATCAACGTTACCTCGGACAATACGCCCGGCAAGCCCTCCCTCATCCCCACCACCGTCTTTAAACGTATCATCATCGTCTCATGAATCTTCTAGCACTCCTTCATCACTGTTCCAACAATCTACACCGTCTTCACGGAACGACAGTGGTCTTTCAGACCACTCCGACATTGGATCTTCTTCCCTTTCTAGATCGTCAACATCCTCTAATCGCACCAGCGGTACTGGGGATCCCCTAGACTTTTCTATCGGAAAAGTAATGGCCTCAGAGGGCCACCTTGATACATCTGCGCGTTCGGGAAGCTTAAATACAACGCCAGTTCGAGTAGTTAAAGTAGAACCAATGCCAAGTATCCCAACTCCAAGTCCAGACGAGAGCAGTATGCCACCAAACAAAGACATGTGGCGTCCCTGGTAAAAATCAGTTCACCTGAAATGCAACTGCAAAGCATATCTCGACTATCTCAATTGGTGTCTCCTCCATAAATTTTCTGTATGTCAAAACGTTCTGCTGGCAGAACACTTTTTTTAAAAACTTTCTTATGTACAAACCAATTTGTTGTTCTCCTACGTGAATTAGTAACGACTGTCAGAGTGTCTGTGATTTGTTGATATTTACACTTTGAGCATTTACTACTTGCCTGTAGAAATCATTCCGACTTTTACAATTTCCTGTTACGAGACTCTACAAATACTTTTAGCAGTTTTAAATGACCAATTTAGGCGTAAGCTATAGTGAACATCAGAACATTCTTGCCTAAATGAGTTAGCAAATAAGTCTTCAGAGCAAACCATATAAACTTTGTCTAAACTACTTAGGTGGATGGGATGCCCTGTGGTGAGAGTGACTTTGGTTGAAGATGTCCCGTATAGTTGAGCGATAATTCTTAGATGTATGTATGTTACGCACTGTGCAAAATATACTACTTTAATGCTGGCGTCACACATGACAAGTGATTTGCACATGACAAAAAGTGGGATCGACGTGATCTTGTCGTTCACGAATTTTTTTGCATGAGCGGGCGTGGCTTTAAAAACTCTTTTAATGATCTTTTTTAGTGTTTAGTTGTAACTTTGCACATATGCCAGATTAAACCAACAGTTTCAGTTTCACGGATTTTTTTTTCAGGCATATTGGGAGGGGTAAAAAGAAACAGTTTTCTTTTCCTGTTGTTGTTTAGTTCGTAAAGTGTACGCATTTATGTATTATATCATATAAATAGTATGACTTTGTGATTAATATGAGTTGTAAATGGGTTTAAATATGTTTGATAATTGTCAGTGACTTTTTTTGCAATAAAAACATGTTTCAACTTTAATGAAATGAGAAATCGTTTTCATCGCTTTGAATCATTCCCTGCATCTCTCAGCCTTTACGCATTAAAACCTAATATTTTAATGGTAGAGCTTGAGAGTATCATGCCAAACAAGTAACCGCACGCATGAAAGCTAAGTGACGCAAGACGCAACAACGTCACAAAAGGTAACAAGTAGGAAAGTGGAAGGAAGCTTGGCAAAGAGAAAAATCAAAAAAGTTCAAAGAAAAATACTTGGCAGTTAGTTTAAGTGCATGAGGATAATGTACAAGTTGTGGGAGGGCGGAGATTTATATTTCATCAGGAACAGAGTGAGAGCAGCGAAAATGGTCTACGCACTTTTCTCGCGAGACGACAAAGATATGTAACCTCTCTCTCTCTCTCTCTCTCTATTTTCGATGACGGTAAATGTCTCGGGTATATTTTCTTTGGTAAACTTGCTAGAGAGCAATGGCAGTTGAAATATGCGTAAGCCTGATAATCTATTGATGATGGTGCCAGCTTTCTTGGAAGAAGTCCCTTTGGAAGAGGGATAGGGAAGTAAAAGTCTAAAATTAGAAACGCAGGTTTTGCGTATGTAAATCTTTCGATGCCAGGATCACGTACGCAGCCGTTACGTTATTATCCTCCTGGAAAATGTATGTGACGCACTAAAAGATAGAAGGAGGAAGATAGATGTTGAATGTTTTGGTTTTACTGAAAAATGTCGTAAATTGGAGGTTTGAAACTGTATAGACGACTCGAGCGAGAAGAAAATAAAGAGCGTTGTCAAGTAAAAAGGAGATCGCTTACTGGATATCCGGAAGTAGTCGCCGACAGAGAGTGATACCGAGTGGATCTGTGTTCAGGGAAAAGTTAAGTACTTTGTTAATCTTCGTCCTGTGAAAAGGTGAAGAAGACAAGGTTTGGTGATTCTTTCTTGTGTGAGAGCAGTTAACTAACTATCGAAATGGTAAACAATTGAAGCCTTAAATCGCACTTTAGTGGTATCAATAGAATTAAATTGTGATATTCATGAATTTTTGTTTTATGACCTGCAGGAGTTCAAGGTTAAAAAGGAAGCTGAAACCCGTAAGATTTCATTCTTCATAAAATTATAAACCTTATTTAATTCAGGTATGAGGTGTTATTTAACATGTATGTCTACATTTTTCCAGTCCTGGAGAAGCTTTTCCAAGCCCATTCTCGATCTGGCCAGCTAAAAACTGAGCTGATGCCCACTCTGTAAGTAAAATTCCTAAATATTGAATACTATATTGAACTGTCGAGATATCAATAAAGAGCTTGGTATGAAAATTAAACCTACAGGTTGCGGGAACTGAGTGGAGACTTGAACGTAAATGGTGCCGAGATTCAAGCACAGGTACCCGGAACCGAATATCAAGGTAATTTATCCTAGCTCATTTTCCGCATTCTTTCAATCTGTATGCTGCCTAGAAAATGTCCCAGAGATCCGAAGTATAAGCACACTATGAGTGTATAGATAAGCAAACAAAAAAATTGTGGGGAGTGGGGACAGTGTACCAACCAAAGTCTATGCCAGCTAACATATTACGTTTTGTGGATAATAACAATCGGCAACTTTTACAAAATCTTTCTCATCAATCTTTTTGCCTATTATCTTTTACACTTTTTTTCTTGTGGGCTATCACCCTTGTTTTAAAAATATCTTCTAGACTGTAACGATATTTTTTGTTGTTGTTCTTCGCTCTTCTCTCTAGACTCCGTTGACTACGACACTTTCCAGCGGGTGATGCTTCACTTCCTCGTGAAAAAGGCCAAGAAGGAGAGCAACGAGTTTGCTCACAAGAATGTTATCGGCCTGGCAGATTTCGAAACGCCATAAAAACTCCGCTATCGCCTTCTTCAACCATCCACGAAAAAATCAAACTTGTACGGAAAGCAGAGTAAATGTGTCATCAAGCCTAGCTCCACATCATCATCATCCGTCAAGACCAACTTTATACTTTTTTTTCATTTAGTTTCTAGTTTTCTTTATCATTGTAATTTGTACTTTTTAGTTGTTTCTTTTAACTGGGCTTGCTCGCCGTTTTGGTTCGAGATTTATCTAATTTGGGTGCATCCCAAGATGGTTCATGATTTGGTTCGAAAAGATGCGTATCGGTTGATTCACAGTTGCTTTTATTGCTTTCTTGTTTTTGTGAAATAAAAGAGAAAAAAATAAACAGAAACAAGGGTAGATGATTTCGATTATAATTCTTTTTATTTCCTTTTTAATGAACTCTTGTTTTTCATCCTTTTCCAAAAAATGCAGCTCATCATATTCATCATCATCATCATCATTCTTTTCTATAATTATTGTAATATGTTTTCTTTACATATGACTTCAATCTTTTTTGAAAGATGCTTAATAAAGGAAAACAGGTAATCAACAGAAGTTCTTTTTTGAAACCATTGTGTTCTGGTATATCGTTGGGATTCAAGTAAAACACACAGTTTTTTTTAGATTTTGACAAATTTATAATATTTTCTTTTTTTGAAGGTTCACTTTCTAATAAATAGCTTACCAATAGGCCTTTGGCCATAATTATTTTTTTTAGATTCATATTTCGACTTTTTTTTCTGAAAAACTATTCCAATATAACTTTGATCGAATATGAGACAAAAGAAAAAAGATTTTTACTGGACTATAAAGTATATGCTTTCTCCTGATACGGGTTTTGACTTTCTCTCATGATATTTAAAATCAAACTCTCGTTTTTTTCATATTAGATTTTTTATCGTCACTCACAAATTTGTCATCTAATAAAAATCTCTTGGCCCAATTACATTTTTTTCCAAAATAGCTTTTTTTCCTTACTTTCAAAATCCAATCCAAGTACAATAGAGCAAAATCACAAGAAAAGCGTCTATGTACATCTATCTAATCAGCAAGAAATACTCTTTAAAATCCTATAAAAAATCTTATTGTTTGAAGGACAATGATTCGATAAGGATATATATTATCTCAATTGGACAGTGGTCACATTGATTGGCTAAAAGTCAATTTCCAAAGTCAAAACTGGGTTTTCTCTCCTGTTTCATTCAACTACTCTTTCTGTTGGACACTCTTGTAAGAATTTTGAGTTTTTATCGGAAAAAGACTGACTTGAAAAATTGGTATAAATATTTAGGTATCATCAAAAAAAACCTCTGGCTTTTGGAAGCCTCCCATCATTCCACATAATAACTTGAACTACTACTCACTCTACAACGAAGAACTTAACATTAGTTTTTTTATCTAATAACAATTACACGATCGGGCATAAACGATTTCTCAGCGATTTACTAGCAAAATTACCTAAGAAAACAGTGAAGCTACTTATCTAATTTGTATTATGTTACATAATAATAAGCAACTGTTGTGTTAATAATGTGTGTTACGTTTTTAGTATGTTACTATTGTGTACTTTATCAATTTATTTAAAAATTGAATTTTACTTTCTTTCTACTAGACTGACAAGAATTTTACGCTTTGTTTCAAAGCTGAAGTATTACTATTTAATTTCCTTGCAGATATTTATTACTCATATCTATATTTTATTACTGTTAACGGCTGTCAGCAGAATACGACTTCTGATGTTGGAATAGTATCTAATCTAAACTTAACGGAAGAAAAGAATTCGTAAAGCATTAGCTCGTTTGTTGTTATTTGTCTGAAGCAATTATTCTTATTTGCAGCAAAGTTTGTAAAATAAATATTACCCAACGAACGGCTCAAATGATGGAAGAGAAAAAAAATGCTAACTATTTTGTAATGTAATTGTGTACACGTTACGTAATAATAATACTTTGTTTTAATGGCTTAAAAATAACAAAGACGTTATTACGAACTTGTTTCTAAATTCTTGTCGAGCATTTTTGGTTAGTTTCAAAATGTTGATACATTTTTGTAATAGATATAAAAAAGTTGTGTGTTTGTTTTTAGTAGTATATCCATTTATTTGGTATCGGTATATAACGTTTGTATTGTTATTTATTGTTATGATTTTTTTTAGCTACGTGAACTTTCTGCATCATTTCACAGAGTTTCTCCAGAGTCGAGTCAAAATTAATTGCTGTTTAACTATGGCTAAGCTGACTGGAAGTTGCTGAACAGTTACTGCTGCTAGTCTGCTTGTGATAATGATGGGGGTGGTGGTGGGAGGAAGAATGTGATTGACTTGGGGGATGACTGGATGCATTGGTGTTTCCGCCACCATTGGAAGCGCCGAGGGGCTGTTGATGATGGTGTTGCTGCTGTTGCTGCTGCTGATGGATTTCATCGGAATGGAATGAGACTGACATGCCAGAGTCGAGAGAACCACAGCTACCTCGCCGAATTGGTTTACCTATGCACGCAAAAAAACAAATTGGAATTTATGAGTCGTCTAAATTTATTTCACGAATGGTTGAGCCTCCTAAGTGTCATGTTTCATTCGCAGAACAAAGATATTACTTCACTTACATTGATCACTGATGTCCAGCAGAGAGTTGCTGAATCGCTTAATTTTCCCTACGTCCACACCCGAGTCTCTGTCTCTATTCTCTTTGGAAATGGTTTCAATCCTAGCCATTTCATCTGACTCGGCGATGGCTTCCTTTAAGTCTTCCGTGAACTTGGCGCGGTCATGTTCATTACGCGCATTGAGATTCAGCAGCACAGTGTCTCCCCTTTTCAGGCTCAGTCCGTGGTCGAAATACTGGTTGGAAAACATCGCCAGTGTGATGCCCGCCAGGGGATAGCTCTGACGGAACGAATAGGTGACTGAGTTTCGCTTCTTGTGAAATATTTTCGTGAGGACCAACAAGTCATTAAATAGAAACACTTCGCGTTGATGAGATCCCACTTTTTCACGCTTGTTTATGTCATTAACTTCGTAGAGTCGACAATAGCAGACTAGTCTTCTATGCGGCAATGCCAGGTTCTGCAATTCAAAGAAATACTCCACATTAATATAACAGAACTTAGAAATTAATGTAATAACGCATTAAGAATTTATCCTTACCGGCTTTTTCCCAACAATTGTTTGCTGAACCTTCATAACTTGTGTCACATGATCAGAGCCCGTTTTAAACTCGGATTGCTTGATTCTCTCATAGATCCCTACAAGAATGTCACGGTCAATGTCTCCACCATCATCGATTCCTCTTAAATTTTTCACGAAGTCATCCAGTTTCATTCGTCTGTCTTGCTTCAGGTGGGGAGTGTGCAAGTCTGTGTTCAACATTACAATGGCAAACGCCAAAACAAATACCGTATCCGCTCCATTCCGGAATTGCGAACTGTATAGAAAAAGTTATTTTAAAATTTGCGTGCATCGCCACAATGTAATTACTCGTAATATACTTACACAACATGTGGATTGCATGTAGCATATCGCCTACTGAAAGATTCCATAATCCTCTCGATTTTTTGTGCCTCTCCGGGCATTCTTAAGAAAGTCTGAAATTTCCTCAGGGCCGCATCAACTGGCATAGAGGCGAGGTCAATCTCACTTGCGAAATGTCTGTAATAGCATCATAGATCAAAATTTTATTTATGTCTCAATTTTCGTACATTTACGTGTTACATGATAATAATTAGCGAATAACTCACTCTAGGCAAGACATTGAAAACGGATTCTGCAAATTTGCCAAATACTCTCCGATCATTTGCTTGCTCAAGCCTTTCCTAGAAATCAAGAACCGCGCTACATGCGGAGGGCTTCCCTCGAGGAATTTCTTTTTCACCAGGTATGCAACTCCCACATCGGGCTTCTTATTAAACAAGTTCAATCCTACGCGATACAGTCTTTTCCTTAAAATCTCTGCCTCTCCATCCGACAAATTCTTTGGTATCCTTTGTGTCTGCTTCTCGTGAGCGGGTTGGGGTAAACCAGCACCTGGACTTGACTGGGAAGAGGATACAGAGGAGGAAGAAATGTTTGGAGATACTTGGTGATGATGATGGACAGGAGGAACAATCGATGTAACCGCCGAGGTCACGACCAAGTCTGGGGCTGCAGGTAGAGATGACTGATGTTGGGGTGGGTAGTGTTTTGAGGCTGCTTGTTGCGACAAATGTGACTGCGACTGTGACGACGGAATGTGCTGATGGATTTGGTGGGGATGAGGGTGGGCTTGTTGACTGAAACGGCGTTCTTGAAGGTGATGGTGTTGGTGGTGGGGCAGGACATGGTGCTGCTGCTGTTGGGACAATCGACTAGAAGAAACAGTGGCACTGCTAACACTACTACTACTAATTTGACCAACAACACTGTTGCTCGCGTAATGAAGCTGTTGCTGTTGATGATGTTGTTGAAGCCGACTATTGCTACCGGTATGGTGGTGCTGCTGATGGAAATGGTGATGTTGCTGTTGCTGATTCTGATAATGATGGTGAGCGTGGGCGGTTGCAGTTGAAGAGTTGTCGTCCACGACCACTGTAGGGGCTGCGGATGGATGATGGCGGTGATGACTGCTGGAGGATGCCGACGAAAGTACGGCATGGTCCACCTCAACGTCCACTTCGGTCACCTCAGCACAGTCGGAGATAGGTAATGGAGGCAACTCATTACACGAGCTGGTCAGAGAGGCATCTTCAATGTACTCATCCTCGAGACCATCCACATCGGCACTTGTTGGATGTGAGGAGTGCGGCTCGTGAAGATCAATGCAAATTGAGCAACTAAACGAATCAAATTAACCCAAAACGTAATTAGCACTGTATAATCGATCATTTAACCTTGAATCAGATAAAAAGTATCCATAATTCATAAAATCTTCATTTCATATACTTACGTATTGCTTCCGGCCGGAACCGCTGTGTTATTGTTGATCCGTCTAGATAGTCTCCGTTCAGTTTTTATCCTTTGAAACTCCTTGACCATACTATACCTAAAAGTTCATCAGGAATAAAAAAGTGTTAAATTAGCTGTATTTTGGGCTGTTTATATGCTTCGGTGTTTCTACCTTTTTTGCAAATGCAATTGCATTGAACATCATTATCATTAAGGTCATTTCAGTTTTGCTACTACAATCCCAAAAACGACTTTATGCGTTTCATTACACTTATTGAAAACATGACACAAAGGTTTTAGAGTACCAAGAGCGTGATTTTTCAAAATGAAAGAGTCGACAAAAAACAACAGCAGCGGTGACTGCTTTAACGGCTCAAACAAAAACAAACCGTCAGCGTCATCATTATCATGATTCTCGTCTTCGTCAAGGGCATCCACTTTTCTTAAAATTATTCTTTGCATTAAAGTCAACACAAGCACTTGCTCTCTGCACCTTCGTCTGTTAACCTAATGGATATAAAATTGAAAGGGAATTTGGTTGTGAAACAAGCACGCACACGATAATCATGTTTTGTCTAGATATGTACCTAATTTGCACCCTATCAAAACACATTTTCAAAGATAATCTTAGTGACCTAATGCTAATGGCACATAAATCCTATGAAATATGACCCATTAGCGAATAAATATACGCAAAACAAAACATTGTATATAACTTGGCCAGGTCCTAGCCTACATATTTTCGGCTTGAGTTTCTTCTTCGTTACCGTTTTTGGAGTGGCATTTTAATGAATACCTATCATATTTTTGTTTCTCATTGTTGAGTACATTCTACATTAGAAGAGGTGTTATACAGCCCATAAATATTCCGACATAAATATGTGCTGATATATTCAAAATACCTAATGATCGCCTTTTAACGTGCAATTATGTATGTAACTTTTAATCAGCAATACAGCAGACGTTAAAATATCATTATTACAATATGATATGATAGATGAATGACAGAATTTAAGGAGGAAGTGATAAAAGCTTGTTGTTAGCAGAGTAGTAGAACATGATACATTCTGCAAGTTTGCATTTCGTTTAGAAGTAACGATTTGCTGATCCAGCACTGATTTTTCAGGTCGTTTACGAATTCTGGTTCTATGCAAAAGCAGAATGCAATGGTGCATTACAATTCATGCTACATAAGTGTGGGAGTTCGTTTTGTGTAGAGCACCTTAGTCAGCACTACGAGAATCCTCTAAATCAACTTTAACAAGCACTCATGGTATTTTTTCGTGAATTTCTTGTACAAGCATGATTTTTTGCCAAATTTGACGTTGACGAGAGTATTAAGCTGTGTATGGAATAATAGGTGACCGCTTTGTCGTTTCTTTTTTGTTTACTCCATCAATTTTCGTTTAAAATGTTTATGAAGTAGAAAGAGACGGAAAGCTAATGTGCAAATCATAAATGACATTTACTCACCACCACTAAAAAGATTCATTAGTAGCACAGCATGAGATTATGACAAGGGAGAGAATTATGTATGAGATTGGTAGACGCATACACATTCTCTTTAATTCAGCGTTAAATTGGAAGCAAGGGTGCTATTGTTATTACGACTGTATTAACAAAATCAACATTGTAGTGTTCCATGTAAGCTTCACATTTTGTTTTACGTGAGTATTCAAGCTGGGCGTCAAGAAGGATTGTGAAATTATATGGTGAACACGAGCACTATAGTATTATTTATAGTAACGGTTGTCGTTTTCTAGTCATATTCCTACTTCCTTGCAAAATTAAATGATCCGTGTAGCGTATTCCACCCGGTGGAGCAAAAAGTTTTCTAATAATTTCTGCCTTTCATCTGAAGCCAAAACCAGCCATCGTATCGTTTGTCATCAGCATATATTCCTGGCGTTTTTATGATTTTTGAAGGTAGGACACTTGTACTAGACCAGAAAGAGGCTTGAACAAGCGTGAAAGAACGAATTTACTTTAGGTGTGATGATTTTGTACTTGAGCGTGCATAACTGAAAACGAGCGTGGAGGGAGTATTTTATTGTGTTGTCATTGTATAACTGGTATTTATTCGATGATTTGCAAAAGGCAGCCCTGATGACGGCTTCAAGTGGTAATCAGTGTAAAAATTGATGTAAAAACTGCACATTACGTAGTGCTTGCTAATGGCCATGCATATTTTTCTCCGTAATTTAACACAAAATGGTGGTATTACGTGAGAAAAAAGCTGTTTAAACGGAGAGGCAGTTTGCCATTTCATTTTTCAATTTGGATTTGTCTGTGTGACTCATTCATAGAAGAGGAGAGTGGAAAAAAATAAAATACTGAGTACATTTTGACTCCTATGTCCATTTCACTTTTCCTTATGTCACTCTCATCGTTATCCGGTTCGTCTAAAACATACTTGAAGAGCGCTAACAAAATGGTTAGGCTGTGCAAAGCCAGGCAAACAATCTTCAACAGGACAGTTTATTACTAAATCGTAAATAACAGTGTAATTTAAAACGAATTGTTGTAATAATCTGTGTGTCCATGTGCCTATTACTATTTTAATGATTATCGTGTTTTCAACGTGCTCTAGCAAGATTTTTGTGCAAAACTGAAAACGATAGAATTTCATGTCCACCTTTCAATACTCACAGAGTTTAATGAGAATAGGCACTTATTAAATTACAATTTTTCATATTCTAAGGCTCTTATGTAAGATGAGAGCAAATCCTAACATTAAATTAAAGAAAAGTTTGTCACGTCTTTCAAGTCGACGTCTACGCCGACGTTTTGAGGTAAATTCGATGCTTTAATGTCCTATAATCAATGATAATGTAATCACATTGTCGAATAAGAGAACTCCTACTTTCCTAATTAACTACAATAATTTTGATAATAACTCATACTTAAATAGTGATTGTAAAAAAATGTCATTTTACTAAAAATTTTGCAATAAAAACTGTTCTCTTGATATTGGATAATAAACAAAATCAATGAAAATCACGTACCTTCTGTAAGCCCTTTGGATAACAAGAGCCGCATCACGGGCTGGTGGTCCTCCATACCTTCGCTCAACGATGGTGGGGTCACCGTTTTCCTATTCAAAGCAAACAACAAGGTTATCATAATTTAACTCAGATTTGGTGTTCATTCTCAAAGAATATTAGCAATGTCAATAGACTACACGCGCTAACTCTTTTGCTCAAAAGAAAAACTTTATTTCGTGACGAAAATATGAAAAATGTACCACGAGCGTACCCAAAACCGCAATTACAATACCACGTGCTCTCTACAACATCATTAGTCTTTTTCTCAGCTTGTCTTACTCCCCTGCAAACTTTTCCCCTTCTTTTGTTTGAGTAACTTTTAGTATGCAGTGCAACTAGTCACGTCTAAAAATGGATCATTCTTTTCCCATACAACTATTCTCATAAATTATTTCTTTTTTAAGGCTGTTCCGCTCCCTGTCCAAAAGAATAATGGATAATGCAGTCTTTCCCTTCTCCCTTTCTTTAGGAAAATGTTGAGAAAAACAAGCACTGCAAAATTTTGTATCGGTTTATATGAAAAAGAATATACCCGTGATGGAGAAAAATAGAGCCGCCGATTTTGCGAATATCGACAGGAATTATAGAGTAATGAAGAATGGTGGCGATGATGATGTTGTGGTTGGTGGTGATGATGCTGGTTGTAGTGACTATGATAGCGGGCACTTCGCCGGTGACCTGACTGCTGAGAAAGTGGAGGCGGAAGTTGCGGAGGTAATTGTGAAGGTGGTGGAATGTTACCTCCACCACTGCCGCCAACGGCACTGTTTCTTTGTTGTTGTACTTGTGCTGCAGATGGTGGCCTTATAAATCCTATTCCATGAAAGGAACATCGATAAGTTTGTGTTCCACTTCCAGGAATCAATAACAACATTCTCCAAATATTTCGAGAGCCAGATGAAATAACAAAACGAGAGGGCTATACATAGCCTCGAAAACAAGAAGAGCACTATATTCTTAGCTGTTCAACGATCCCTAAGCCTAAAAGGCTACTAAAGGTGAGGGCCGAGAAATCTATGAGGATATTGAGGTAGAAAAAATCCCGAGATGACGACAAAGAAAAAGCATCTGAAGAGGATTTGCTCACACGTTGCACAATTCTGATGCGTTTAACTTGAGTCGTTGCATATTTTTTGGTGTTTCAGCGAAAGAGGTTGGCCTGTTCAGTACCATTACATCATCATTACTCTACTCACAGTGAACAGATTTGTTTTTCTTCAGCTGAACAATCAAAACGAAAGTAGGTACCCGAAAAAATCTTTGTGATGAAAGAATTCAATTTGAGTTTCATCATACGCAACAGAACAACTTTTTAAACTTGCTGAACCTTGTATCAATTTCAATCACTGCACGATGAATTTATTTCCACAGCTTATTTTCTCTGGTATTTTTTCACAGTTTCAAAATCAGGTACGAAAATTGGGTATTACGAAACACAGTGGTTTGCAAAGTGGAAATATTTTTTCCGTTGATGCATTTTGCACATTCTTCTGACAAAAAAAATCCCTCAGAGAATGATAAAATGCTCCTCTTAATGTTTTTTGAACACCAGCCAATGTCAGAGATCTCCATGTAATATATTTCAGAACCCAATCAATTGTCTTTGTACGCTAATCCAATAAAAGCTCATCAATATCGTTTGCATTTGCACGAAAAGGGTCAAAATGTTAGCTATTGGCTTTTCACGATTGCTCAATAAAACATTTTTTCTGCAAGTTGTACTTGTACTCCAAACTAATTCCAATTTCGTCTCAACCGACAATAAACAATATGTCTCCTTCTTCTCCTTGATATTTCATGCAGCTTACAGCTCAAGCACACAACCTTAACAGTCTGCTTACTTTGATTTAATACACCATCCATCCGTGATGTAAACAAGACGGCTCACGCAATAACCAGACCAAATTCAGTAAACTACACAATTATAAAAATAATCCAATTAATTGTTCAATCGAACATGTCTCCAAAAAAATAATGTGATCCTTCATGTTTGCTACCAAACTACACTGTCCATTCTCCTGTAATCCTTTTTCCACAGGTGAACTGAACATCTATCGATATATGCACAACAACTCACAAACCATGTCACCTTCTTTCTGTGACCATCATCAAAGACAACTGGATTAGAACTGATTGTTGCATGATCTTGCAGCAAATATAACATGACCATCATCGCCATATAATCTCATCCCTTCTTTGTTGCATACAACGTTGCACCACCATTCATTCTGCGAACGACAAGTACTTGATCGCCAGAAAAAAAGTCACCCTCTTACGAGGAGCGCTACAACACCACAACAAGATCCATTCCCTAGTACAAACCCTTTCCAAGCTCAATCTTAAAAACGTTACTGCACAGTAGTAACGTGATAAATATGACAATTTAGCTTTGTCGTTTTCCTATACATCTTGTATTCCTCGTGGTTGTGTTGTTTACCGAAGAGAAAAAAAGTGATCACTGATCATCCCTAGTATGCGATGACGGTAAAAAAAGAGAAACTTTAGAGAACAAACACCGCTATCGCCATCACTGCGAAACAACTAATAACCAGTAAGCAATTGTATAGTCACCAACATATCAGCTTGATTAGTACGCAAATTACCACGTACCAAGTAATGGTGTTGGCTCTCTCACAGTACTTATTGTAAACGGTAATAAATGCATCGCATCATCATATTTATTGTTGCTTGAATGAGGTATTCGCTATAGCGTTACAACCTTCTCTATATGCCAGAACTGCTTGCACTTCTCCTAAAACATTTTTAAAAATATAAAGCTGCACTTACAACTACAGCACTGAAGAAATCTACCTGTGAACTACTATATAGGTATATTGTAATGTATGTAGTAAATAGTGAACGAGAGAATCAGATTCAAGTCAGTAGGGATATTTGCTGCAGCAAAGCAGCTGCTGCAAAAAAAATCAGCAAGGTGACTTTTTAAATGGATTGTTTTTGTATTTGCAAGTCACATTGAATTGTGTATTAAGTAAATGGCAAGGTTGGTTGGTTTACAGAGCGAAGACGAAACAAAAAAGATGCTTGATGCAAGTTCTCCCACTTACAATAAACTTTTTTTGTTCAATACAACAACCTTTAAACCGCGAGGCGACTTGTAAAAAAATCGTCATCGTGAAGATGATCTTCCTTAAAGCTAGAAAAGAGAGAGTAAAAGCCCATCTGTAGCGAAAACCAGCTAATACTAGGTTTGCAAACTAGCCAGTTGCACATTTTACTGAGCATTTTCTTTAGTAATTCCTGTCAAATACAGTTTTGCATTTGGCTGAAGAAGAAGAAGAAAAAAAAACAAATGGACAGCTATATTTCACTTACCGTTGTGCGCAAAGGATTTTTGCAATAACAGTAACAAAATAACAACATATTACAAAACAAAAACTCATTCTCCCTATAATCGGGTATATTTCACCATCTCAGAAACAAGCAACGGCCGAGGTTTAGCAATTTGAGACAGTTTGCCATTAAAAATATTAATGATAGAGATAGCTATCTAAGCAATCTATATAGTATGTTCTTATCAAATGGCTAGTATCTAAATCGCCATTTTTATTGGTAAAGCAATATGTGCCGTTTTGCGAACAGTTTTGTTTGCTGAGAACTTGACTTGGTCGCACACAAAAACAAATGTGTAATTTTCAGTATTCTTTTCTGCATCTTGTCCTGAGTACTCGTTATAAGGTCGTATTGATTGGTAACTAACCAGATAAACTAATAAAAAACATTTTTCCTGCAGTATTGATTGGATATACAGTTGTGCAGTGACTTCGGCATTGCTGCATAGCCTTTTGTTTGAAATAAATTTTGCAGGAGCAGGCAAGTAGCAATCAAAATGCATCTAGCAAATTTGAATACATCAGCGAAGTGATATTTATCCTGTAGCCGTCATCTTATCCTGCTCCTGCAATGAATA
>VICI01001307.1:0-23722 GCA_019593645.1 Akabosia matsudoensis
CAAATCGCTGTATTTTTTCTCTCCCTCTCACTTCTCTCAACTCCATGCGGCGATATGAAGCTTCTACAAGATGCATATAAAAAGGTGTATGCAGTGAATAAACAAACAATCCAAAAAAAACTATCACCAAGTAGCGGAAGCCCTCAAGAGTTGGACGGGACCACTTGAACGGGCTAACCAAGACTCTACTTTTTTACACCTCTTTTCAAGGCGCTGCGCTTATAACTTCAATTTAGCGACAAAACAGCTAAGTTGCAGAAGTAACAAACCGAAGCCGTTTATGGACATCTGTGACGTACTCGTCGTTTCGACAAGTTCAAATGTGTACCTCGCGTGAAACTGAAAAGATACTCATAGGCCAATATAAATCGTAATGCGTAATACCTAAAAATAATATCTTGACGATGCGATGGCGTCCAATAGAGTTTTTTCACCCGAGGTGCCTTGGCGTGTTGAACAAGTTCCTTTTGCGTTGACTACCTCGAACTATGAATATAGTATAGTGACATACATGAAATGTAGAAGGGAAGGTTGTAAGCTACACGCATAGATAAAACCTGTAACGGTTCAACTGAGTCCCTTTTCCAACAGTGTGNACATACATGAAATGTAGAAGGGAAGGTTGTAAGCTACACGCATAGATAAAACCTGTAACGGTTCAACTGAGTCCCTTTTCCAACAGTGTGTAACATATGTAGTTTCTCTCTCTTGTTTGGCTCCCTCCTGTTTTCCCTACTTTTTCCGTTGAGTGTGACACCGTTGTGATAAGCTCGTGCCTCCGTCCTCGTGTTAAAAAACCGATGAGACGACGATGATGGTGAAAATACGCGTACATACGTATCCATAAAACACAACTCAATAGAATAAACAGAATCCTCTCTCAGTCAACTACGTTGACTTCGTCGACCATGCTGATACACAAAATGTACACCACCACCCTACTCGCATCTATTATGAGTTTCTGCATTGCTTTCTGCCCTACCGAGCCATTCACGACGATTATTTCTTTTTTTCTGTTACAAACTACGACGAGCAGTAGCACACTCTGCAAACATGCCTGACGATATTAGGTATACATGGTAGCACGAGCTATTTCCTTGCATATTTAATCTCCCCTAGTTCGTCCCATCGTGCCAATAACAAATCCCCGCTTGTTACTGAAATACCTTCACTATCACGATAGTCCGCGTACAACTACTACTGTTACTCCGCAATTCATCATGATACATACTTTCAGTGTAAATTCCTCAACAGAAGGTTCACCAGCCTGTCTCTGTGTTATTTCTTCATGTGTCCATATAGCCTCCATAATTCCTAACCCATCCAAAACCATTTTTTGTCCAACGCTTAGTTTCACACAAACAAACAAAAACGCTAACAGTATTTTCTTTTGAAAAAGGTTTATGCACTGGCAACAACGAGCATCGCTCTCTCAAAATTTTCGTTCCTGTGCTGTTTTAACGCTCAGCTTTATGACTGTATCAAAGCCATAAAGAACATTCTGCGCCTCTACCCCTAATCCAATCCGTCGCACATTATGTAATTATTACGTACAAATAAACTACGCACTTCATCCTGACGGCTTAGAAGCATTGACTTGCAGCTGGTCGTTGCAAGATGAGACATAAACATGAAAACATAGCGCTATAGGTCATTGCCTGGTCTATTGCAATTTTTACGTTGGAACATAATAGCTAAGACCATGCCGTGACTTTTGTCTGCCAATTCTACACATTCACGTTCCCCAACCACAATACACATTAAAATTTTGAGCATGAATGGCTAGACGTAAAGGACGTTGAGGTAGTTTAAATACAGTTTTCGTCTACAGGTTAGATTCTTGTACTCACAAAAGCGTTCGAACTCAATTCCAACAATCTTGTTTTGCTGTTCTGGCTAGGACTGCATAGTGTAGGGTACTTATTACACCAAGTATATCAATTACACAATACTTGCGTACTAGGTATCAATTCGACAAGTTAAGATTTAGCTTTTCATAACGTTCCACCACAGTACTTTCTCTTTCTCTTGAAAGCTTAATTCAACTTTCTGATGTTGAATATAGACACAATCGAGGTAAAGAGAATTCTCTGCGTCGTGTTTTTCTCTATTTTTAATTTAATAATATGAACAACATTTAAAATTACGATTGGGAGGAAGTAATATATTAGCTTTAAGGAATGATAAGGACTAACTTAACCGAGCTCGACAAATCTGATGACTACACCAAAGCTGAGGGTTACATTCATCCTACGGAAAATCCATTTCATTAGCGCACTACGCAGTCAACAGTGACAGTGACACTATACCATCATAAAGATGTCGTCTGTCTCTTGTCTATCGTTTTTACTGCGCATTGATACAAACCGAAAACCCAATCCTGTCTGTCTGTAGCTCCCATCTTCACTCGTAATTTTAACATTCCTTGACTAAATCAACACGATTCGCCTACTTGGTTGCTTTCTGCATAATAATTTCCTCACTCTAAGATTGGACAACATATTTCTCCTGAGTCTCTAGTCGTTCAATTAAAATTGTGAGATATTTGCTCATCATCGGCTTAGCATTGGCGTTCTTTAACAAGCCACAACTAAATTAGTGCAGGCATAAACCTGCTTCACTTTACTGTGACAAAAAAACATATTTTGTCGGAGGAGCAATAACTTGCTTATTTTTTGCTTCGTTACCGTAATAAAGACAGACCTCTTTTGGTTGGTGAAATATGCATCGGATATGTATTGGGTGAATCTTGTGTAAATTCTCGACGAAATGTTAGAGAAACGTTTCAATATTGCTTGGAAAATTGCTTCATTCCGTTTTTTTGAGCTTTAGCTTGCGTAGTAGTAAGTAAACTTTGCTTAATATCCTCATCAGTATCACCACCATTTATTTCACCAACCGCCAAACAACTTTATGTTCCGTTTTGAAAGGGAGTGACAAGCCCTGTCATGCTACTATTCCTGTACAACTCACCACCCAAATTAATCATTATGCCTTTAGCCAACAGAGAGCTCGGCGTTTCGATATAGAATCTAAACCTGAGCCAAAAACAGAGTACGTGACTAATGTCAGAAAAATTTAGCGTGATCAGCTAATTTTTTCGTTGTCTCTGGATGATGAGAACCACTTATATATTGAGAAACAAACAGCAAGATTTTTAATACGTATGTAGGACTAATGGCTACTACAACTACTTTTCCAGTCATATGAGTTGTTCAGTCTACTGGCGAGAGAAAGAAAATCTGAGAGAAAGGTCATTTCTCTTGGGGACGTGTGCATATATCCGCCTTGGACAAAGTAAGCCGTTACTAAACACAAAATCAGTTTCACTAAACTTCACAACAGCAACATTTCTTACATGCCATGTATCACCTAACAGTAACCATAGTTGTTTTCTACCCACCGGAAAATTGAAATACTACCAATAGCAAAGGTATACGAACAGCCAAATTGTTTAATCCAAAGTATCGCCACCACGCCAATAAGTCCTCCTCATGAAAAAACACAGTTTACAAGGAATGTTACATAGTATTTATCATAAAATAGAAAGGAAGTCATCAACTTGGAGTGAGTAAAATTTCGAAAGGTACCCCTGCATAAGCGAAGGTTACTTTCGTTTCCGATAGTATCCTCTTTTTCGTACTTATCAAGCCCACTATCACACCTCTCAGCTCAGTTTCGAACTTTATGGCTATTGTGGAGATTTCAGAGCAATGTTCCGTACAGCAATCTCAATTTTAGGGGGAAATGTTCAAAATATGACGTAAAATATTTGTATTCACTTAAGAGTTGTGGCTAACTGCAACCACCTTGGTCATCTAGATTGCTTTTACTCATGGCACAACCTTTTGATAAAAACACAGGTATGCGTCCATTTCCTCACCCAGTCCTAATGCTCCTGAGCGATTAAATGATAAGAATCTTTGGGAGAAAATCTATACCAAAATTGGAACTTCCTCCGTGGGACCATACCAATACCTCAAAAATAGTTACAGCTTTGTTTGTTTTGTCCGCATAGTTTGACCTTCTCCACTCCTTGCTGCTAAATATTTATTGAAACGTTATTTGTACAGCAAACTTCTAAATAGGATTACATTACGAGATATACCATAACCTGTTATTAGCTTTACTAACAAATCTGACCGCTTCTTTCTCGTGAAAAAAAGTAGCAGTCGCTGCTACAACCGTAGCAGGCAAGAACAAAAAGTAAACGAAAAGATAATATACTATGCCGTCAGTCGTCCGTCACAGACTACAACTTAAATGGAAAACACATCATTCGGTAGATTTGTTTTTACATAAAAACTCATAATGAAGACGAGAGGGTGAAATAAAATATTTAATGGATTCTCCCGTCTTTCGTCTGAATCATATTGCAATTCCGATGGTGGCGATGGCTGATTTAGTAGCATAATAATCTAGTTTACCTCTAGACCCGCGAGCTCTTTTTTTCTCTTCCTTTTCATAGTTCCGAGTTACCATAAAATTAAGGCAATGAACTGAGTGGTGGAAGAGTATTATGCAAAAAAGTATTTCGTAGAATATCCTTAGTGTTATAATACATAGTTAGTATGTTATTATTATAAACAGTAAAAAAGATGCTGAGAAAACTCAACTGTCTACAACAACAACGGTGGTTATACTACAAACGGGTTGGAATGACGATGGGATTTCATGTGAATTTGCTTTTTTCTCTTTAAGCTCAGTACATAACCCGTAGTAAAATGAACTGGAAAAAAGACTACTATGCATGTTGGCATAACACCAAAAAACAAAATAAGAACGACAACGATCGTTAAGTTATGTTGGCGACATCATGGCATGCATGGCGTTATTGCAGATGTATTTGTTTAAAGGGAAAAAATACTAGTAAAAAATTTTCATATGAGTGGGGAGAGAACATCTTCCAATACACCCATTTAGACATATGCACATACTTCCCCCTTCCGTACAAAAAACACTTTCTTCATTTTCACCCCTCCATTTAATATTGTTGTTGTGCTTTCATAATATCCTTTTTGTGTACTTGGCGTAGGAAGAAAAAAATAAATGTTTACTACTAAGAAAACGTTATATTTTTTATAAGATCGGGACGTAAAATATGCATACTGTAATATCTACAGCATACAAAGAGTCAGTACATACATAGAGAAGCGTAATTTGGAGGGAGAGATCGAAGATTTTACCGAGTAGCAAAAATGTTTGTACTGATCGCATACAAGTGAAACAGTGCTCGAAAACTTCTTGACAAGTACTATGCACTCCGTATAACAATCTAGTTTTTTTTTTACTTTTCGCTAGAAATCTCGAAATTTTCCTGCTCCTGCTCTTTCCCTCTCGCATCGTCTAGAGGGATCAAAGGGGTATGCAGAAAAAATCAAAATCATCATTCGGTTCACTCCGAGCTCCGAATACCGGACCGAGAACACAGCAAAGCTACGCCGTAAAACGTCTACTTATCAAGTAAGGAGTAACCATTTCCCTGCTAACAGTCTGATGGTTAAGGGATATTTCCAAAATTAGCAAAATTCATATTTATTTTCTTTTACAAATACCGCGAAAAGCGTCTTTAAAATAGTTACGACACATACAACTTATCTGTACAGGCGAATAAAGTATTAGCCCGGTAGTTATTTCCAGGTTTGGCGGATGAAATCATGTTACACAATATCAAGTTGCCGTTTGAAATCATCCTCTTTAAACAAAAATTTTACTTACCAACGCAAATGCATTGGCCTAATTAAGGCTACTATATAAAATTCGCGAAAAAATGAAAGCAATATTGAACCTACCAAATTACAAACTTCCACCGTACTTCTGATTGTACATCATAGACTCTCGAAGTATTTCCCAACTAAAAATGCTGAGTTTTCTCAATACATTTATGTCCCTAAATAAGCTTTTCATTCTAATACTGGCTTTTTCATTTAAGTGACGAGTTTACGGAAGGTTTTTTAAAGCTTGTCATGTGTCCAAAAAACTATGAACTTAGAGACATAACATGATTCACGTCCGTCCGTACCTACATAATCACAATTTCCAGTAACATTAATAAAAAACTACGAGCACGCAGTGCCACCCTCATCCCCACGTTCATAGCCTTCACTATAACAACAAATATGTTGGGACAGGAGACGAAAAGCACTCTCTCCGTATCTCCCCTATCGCAATCATATCCTTGTATTGCCGCGTAACACGATTTTCCCATTCTGTCTTTGTAATGCCATCCCGTATACTACTTATTTCCTCCTGCTTTGCTAAACAGAAAGTGAGCGTAGTACACAGAGAAAGGAGGGCTCCGAGAGAAGTTTATGTGCTATCTCGTGCCATCATGGGCATTTACATCAAGTCACTAGTCAACTGTGCTTCCCGTCGTACATTGCAGTACATGTAACAGACTGATTTTTGTATGAAAAATATAGTTGACAAAACGATAACACGAGCTACGCCAAGCGCCGAAACTGACATGTATGCATATGAAAATGAATCTTAAAGTATTTCTCTCTCTCTCTGAAAAATCTAAATTAGACAATTATCGTCTTAGAAGTTGGCTATGATATCGTATGCCAAAAAAATGATACAACTTGATTTAGTGTGCAAATCTGGCCTGATTTAAATATGTCAATTTAACCATCAACAAATTTATTGATTTAAAACGTACTCTGACCTGAAAAATCGGAGCAAAGTTCCAAAAATACAAATCGATAAGCTCAAGATGCGTACAACTGTTTAAATCTCTTTCAAGTGTGCATCTTACCTATTGGAAATCATTCTCTGGCGGACAATTCTCTGTTGTAAGGAGAACAATCATTGAATTATTAATTAGCCTACATAGCCCCTCGTTTTTTGTACCATAGAAATAAATCCACTCTTACCGAATAAGAATGTCTTCTACAAAAGGAAAACCTAAGTGCATCCATGTTATTTGAAAGAAAGCTCATTATGAGCCCAATAATGTCATTAGGAGTATTTGTGTGGAGCTTTGTGTCCTCGCAAACTAACGGTCGTTTGATGGTGACAACTGCCAACAACTGACTCACACAAAACTTAAAAGATTTTTACCCTTTTCATAGTCACACTTCTTGTCTTTTGTGACAGTTTTTTTCTAATAATATGTAGTACTCATTGGTTACAGATCTTGTGCACAGGGAACAAGGCAAGGGCGGAAACAACCTAAACAAGACAACCAACAGCAACGGCCTTTTCTGTACCGTTGCTCTGTCAAACGGTTTATATGAAAGCTTTGGCCCTCAACCGTCTACATGAAAAGAAAACGCCAAGGAAAACTTGAAACTCCCGTGACATATGGCTTTCATATGTGAAAAAGGTAACTTTTACGCACATCTGCTCCTGATGGAAACCCGTTACTTGTAACAATTTGTGTTTGACTGTCATTTTCTTTTAAATGTATGCGCATCCTATGTCCTAAGCTCGAGACATAAAAACAAATTTCCGATGAAGCATCCCTGCTACGTACCTTGATCATTGACAAGCTGTTCTATCACGGCAATTACGTTCATGGTGTCCTCCTCAGCAAAACAGCTCTGCTTGAATGCTTCCAGGACTCCACGAGCTGCGGCCCGCCTGTTAACAAAACAAAAAAAAACATTAAAGATGAGATTTGGTATTTCCAATTTTCCAATAGCCATAGCCATAAGGAGAAGGTTTGCAGGTCTGATGGTTTCCAAATAGATAACAAAGTGTGGTTTATGAAATATTTGACCATGTTTTCCAATTTGATATGCACGATCCAAATCCAACTGGTTAATATTTACAAGCACCTTTGTACAATAGATTCTCTTGTGAATCAATCAGTAATTTAACTACTAATTCGTAGCAGTGAATTAAATCGGTACTGATAGATACATATCAACATGAAAGATATAGGTAGAATATTCAATTTTTCTGTCCAATTTTGAATTTTGCGTGGATTTTAACTGAATACTGAATTACTCTATTCTCCACGTGGCTTTTAAAGTAAATTGCACACGTCCATACAGCATATCCATCAAAATGAGCTGAGGGTATGATATTATGCATACTCATTCAATTAGAGCCGTATTATATCAACTAGATTGAAGTTAAATGACATGCATACTTGAGGAGTTGCAAACTTGTGATGTACGGCTATGTGTGACGCAATGTAATGTATTATACAAATAAATTACCAAACTCTGCTTTCACACGAATGCATACTTACACATGCATACCTTTCCTAGAGAAAAAACGGACACCAAGTTTGATTCGTCGTCACTCGTGGTATCTGTTGACAAGGATACTAAATGCATGACATAATCAATTCATAACAGGTAGAGCTACAGAGGTCCTAATTCCATACAAAACTAGCTTACTCGTTTCCCTGCAAGTTAGAGACAGCTAAAAATGACTAATATTTCCGGCAAAGGTCACAATTAATCACCTGCATAAAAAAATGACATGGTGCAATTCCTCTACTACAGCGCTAGCTGTAGTAGGCACAAAGCAGGCCGACCTCTTTCGGCTGTTGTGAACTTTAAATGTTTGCTATGATTTAAAAATTGGCTTACATGGCTACATTTCGTGGCTAAAATCGGTATTATCGTCATCAGAGAAGACATACTTTCTTGAACAAAAGAAATCGTTCCATAAAGCCGGTTTTAAATATGCGCCTCATTCAAATTCAAAATTACTCGTGCTTAAAGTGATATATTTCTGAAGATGTGGCTATGATTTTGAAAAAGGGCTATATAATGGGCAGTCTCGACCAGTGACCGAACCTCCGGCAGTACTACAAGTACTCGGCTACTACTGCGTTAATCCGGCCGGAGGCTCATTAAAGTCGAGGTGTAAAAACAGGCAACCAATCAATCGATAACGCATAATAAATATGATAATAACATCCACTTCTTCACGACTGGATGCTTTCACCAATTTGTGAGCAACGTGCATATATCCCACGACTTCCGGACTTATGGTAGCCGTGACAGTCGAATCTTTCGCTGTCTTTCTCTGAGAATTTCTCTCGATTCCATTTTGATTGACATATGCTATGATTTTTTTATTCCTGCGATACTGCGCGCTATAACTACGTCACACCCTGGTTGTTAACGGAGCGAATCCTAAAACCATAAATTTTCTTGATGACCACTTAACGCATCGTGTGCGTATACATTTAGCTAATGCTGAATTACACAAATCAATTACTTAAATTAATGCAACTACCAATTTGTCATCCGTCCCTCAAACATTTGTGTACTAATTACTCCTGTTGCACAAATTGTTGTACGCTCGCAAAAATTCAAATAAAACATGAGAATTAATTAGCATGCCTCTATCACAGCTAGCTATCAGTTAGCAATTTAACTGACGCGCCAGAATTCACTACGTGTAGCAGCACCTTTTCAAGACGCCACTCGTGTATCACTTGGCATCTTGAGTGAACTAATTTTTCTTGACGTTATATCCTACACCACCATCTCATTTAACCTTCCCATATGATAAATAAAAAGGCAAGTGGACAGTAATTAAAGTGGCTCGCCACATACAACGTACCTTTCGAACGTCGCACCTGACAACGCATTGTCGGTAAGTTTGACGAGGAGGTTGGCCAAATCACCAGGTCCTACGTCAGCACCCAGACCCTCGTCTACAACACATTAAACAATAAAAAACGTAAATTTTAGTGCGGATGGTAGTCCTTCTTGTAAGAAGAGGAAACTGCGTCGTAATCTGGCTTGGCTTTCGTTTAAATTGCACACACATCCATAAAATCTAAACACAATGATTTGCAGTAAACAAACGCACAAACCAGTGGCATCATCACACCTGCACTAATTATCTTTAATTGAACTGAACCGTCACATACCTCCATTGAGATCCTCGTCGTTCCATGGTGCCATATAATCCATCCTGCTGATCCCACTTAAGGTAACCCTCCCTCAGTCAGTCCAACACAAAATTTTAACTGGCCTTCAATACAAAAATAAAACTCCTACGTAGTAATCTATCGTTTTGTTTTAACTCCTCTTCCTTCCTCAACAACATTCACTCCTCCTCCAAAAAATATCAACTGTTTGTAACCTTCCAATACTGTTGAGACAACAAACTTGGAACCGTGCATTGATTCCAAATTAACCAGCCAATTTCAAACTTCCAAGGTTTAACTAATCCATTCCATTATTCCTACGGATTTTCTCCGTTAAAAAATCCACTCCACCTCCAAAATCACTAAATTCTTCTTTCTTGTCTCCGTCAACTTGTCAATTTTTTAATTATTTACTCTTTGTTCACTTTAATTTTTTGTCCAACTAATTCTTCAAGGCACCACTCAAAATCACCGCTGGGTTCTGTTTATTTCCTTGACCAGTACAGAGGGCTCCCACAAAATACAATAATATGTTAACTACACAAAATCACTAGCACTACAAAATATTTAAAATTTTTAATTGCAAAAAAATGACTAGCTTAAAACTACGTCGTTTGTTAGGTATAATTTATTTATTTTTCAGTACGAAAAAAAACAGGGTGAGCGTTATTAAGATTGCGTTGCGTCTCCCTAAAAAAATATCTTATTTTTTCTGTGTGGTCTTCTCTAGCCTCTCTCTCTCTTGGTAGTACATAGTAATAGATAGTGAACTTTTTTTTTGCGTTCTCCTCCTCGCTATCTTCTCTTTACTACTACCCATTTATACATTTTTGATATTGATACTCTTCTACCCAGAGAACAAGTAGTACACAAAAAAAAATATCTTAAAAAAGATTCCTTACCATAACCTCAAAAGATCGTTAGTCACTTTTTTTAGTTGATCGCTGATGTGTACTACGCTGAGTTTTTTTTTGTTTGTTCCTTAAACACATTAAAATATTCTTTGACAATGGATCAGTATGAGTGATATCCATTTCAAGTATGCTCTTTACTATCTTTACCATAAAATAAAAGATTTTTTTTTATGGCGTACTTTTTTATTTTATTTATTTGATTCACAAAAAAGAATTTAAGCTTTTAGACGTAGACGAGAGACGAGAGAGAGGGAAACAATTTTTTTTTCATTCAAGTTCAACTCTTGGTATGGCGTAGTAGAATTTTTTAAGAATATTATGCTTATCATGACTATTTTTCTTATTATGGTGGTATAGGTGAAAAATGTGTGAATGCTATGGACTCACAGACAAGAAGTGTAAAAAAAGGAAGACTTTTTTTTATCAAGAATGTAAAGTAGTATGAAACGCAGGACGCACACAAGGAACATATACTTAGTAGAACGCAAAACGCAGGTAGCTTAATTGCAAAGAAAAATACCTGTCTGTCTATGAAAGAAATACTATGAAAAAAAGCCTTGCAATGTTAGTGGCTAGGCGTGCTTGATATGTGCAGGGTAAAGGATAAAACATCTCACCAATTTGCACAATTATACGTGTTTTTGTAGCATTTCTTTTCATGGTTAGATGTTAAGGTGTAACCCTGCTCCTCAATGGATTTTTTTTGTATAGCATATAGCATAGTTTTGTTTGATTGATTCAAGTCAACTAATGAAAATAAGATTTGTCTTGTTGAGACGTAAAAATGTATGGTATTATCGGATTAAAGGTGCTTTGCTAAACTATGTTACAATGAATATGATAATGGTAAATAAGATGCAAAGTATTTTTTCTAGGTTTTGATATAGTATACAAAACATTGCATGGTAGGTATTAGTTTTGCATTCAATTTAACTTGTATCCAAGACATGGTTTTATTATGTACAAGACGCTGGCAATTTTGGTTGTGTAGACACCTGGCAGATTTGTGTAGTGCGTTCCATAAGAGAACTGTACTTGGGTTTGCAACCCCTCCCCCCTCTACTTGATTTCTGAGATCAATTCTGATTAGCCTTTTTAAATTTGACATTAATTTAAAAAATTTCCCTTTAACTTATTGATATTATACGATAGGATTAAGATCCAAATTTGTATTGCTATGGACCATGTTGAAAAGCATCCTTTGAAAAAAGATTTTTTTATTCTGTACACCGGCCCTTGTTATTTAACAACGAATTAATAATGTTTCTACATTACACAGACAGTAGAGTTCTCTCAAAGATACTTTTTTCTTGGCATGTATGTAACGGACAAAACGAATTCTTTTTATTCAAAAAGTAGGCATCATGCAATGAATATAACAAAAAAACACACACAAGTTTGTAAATGTACTTTTTTTAACCTATCTTCGTGTATAGATCAGGTTCACTGAGGAGAATGCTTTTTCTATTGTGCAAGTACAAAACATACAAAAAAAGAGAATATGTTATATGAAATATACAAGGTTACACTTAAATGCCTCACCAAGTTCGTTTTATACGCATACAGTTTATAGATAAATTGTGAGATGTTTACATATGTACTTTTGCTTTTTCAAAAATGTTTCACCAAATGTATCCATACATTCCAAAATGTTGATGATGATCATCACGAGAAAAATACTTAGGTGGCGGGTGTAAGTTTTTTTTTCAGCTACACACATCGTATACGAGACAAGCATACTTTTTTCCGAAAGAAAAGGGAGAAATAACATGTAAGAGTATTTTTTTTATGTTAGTTGTAACCCTGGCCTATACTCTTATGGATACTTTATAGTTTTTGTAATACATCCGCCCGTTCGCTCTTGTATTATTTAATGCTTTTTTTCGCCTTAACAAGCTCCCTATGCTCTCTCTCTCTCTCTCTATTGCAAACAACAAAACTCTATGCCTAATGCATATTTTGTATTGGTAGATGTAATACACAAAAAATGCGATGGCTTCTTTTACATCAAGCTCGCCGCGTACCACTCTTTAATCACATACTTTTCTATGTGTAGGTGTAATAAATGACCATTTTTTCTATTTAGTTGACTACATACCTGCTTTGGTGTGGGAATAAAACAGAAAATTCTCAATATTTATTGAGAGAGAGAGATAGTAAAGGTATGCCTTGTAAATATGATATCCGTTGCGGCGATTATGAAGAAAGCACAACAAGATGCCATGAGAACAAAAAATGGATTTTCATAGTTTTCCTGACATTTGGTCCTCTGGGTTATACTGTTAACTGAATGTACTGCAATACCAATAAACTGACAGCCTCACAGTACTGATAAGTTTTATAATTTTCTCTATTGTACTGTTGATGTGTGAACGGCAAGTCGTAATAGCCGGTGAATATTATGATGATGATCATCACATGGTACATTCTTTAAGCATGATGATAACTTTTTTCCCTGGTCAGTGAGAATATGGCATCATCATTATGGCCAGCGAGTTTTACAAGAAAGTTCGTGAGAGAGAAGCCTTTTTTCCTAAACACTTTTTTCCAACTGATGATGTTTGGAAGCATGAAAATTTTCTGAGAAAAAGTTTTTTTTTCACAAAGGCACAAGAGTGAGGCTTTTGGGATGAATGATGCTGCGTAGCTTTCTATTATA
Organism: Akabosia matsudoensis; assembly: GCA_019593645.1. NCBI lineage: Eukaryota > Metazoa > Arthropoda > Collembola > Entomobryomorpha > Paronellidae > Akabosia > Akabosia matsudoensis. The sequence continues at coordinate 13,418 of VICI01001307.1, forward strand.
GGGAGAGTAGAGTATAGGTCCATATTTTTTCGTTATTGTGTCCGCTTCTGTCCTTTTTTTGGGTTGGTCATCTGGCAAAACTTCATACTTCCAGGGGGCACATTTCAACGCAACCGACCAACGTATGTGGCAAAAAATGTTGTATTTTTTTGTTTAGCATTGTGGCCTACTCGGGGAGAGAACTGCTTTCAAAACAAAAGTTGACATGACNACTTCCAGGGGGCACATTTCAACGCAACCGACCAACGTATGTGGCAAAAAATGTTGTATTTTTTTGTTTAGCATTGTGGCCTACTCGGGGAGAGAACTGCTTTCAAAACAAAAGTTGACATGACCAAAAGAATAAAAGTTTGTAGCAAACTTATCCATCAGACGGTGGACATTTCTTGTGTGCTTTTGTCCAAAAAAAATGTATAAAATAGAAAGATTCAGAATTAGGATTCCAAAAGTAAGAAATAGATGCTGTGGGATGCTACGCTTTTCAGTACTGTATTGCCTCCAATTATAGCGGGTCTCTAATTGTAGCCCCCCACCCTTTCAAAAACATTCTGCTCATTATAGCTATGCTATAGGTCTTTTATTATCGTGAGAGTTTCCATTCATAGCTACCTCCAATTATAGCTCTGGTTGATTACCCTTTTTCCGTTAAAGCGGAATCTGATTCGATCCTCATTTCTGGCTTGATTGTCATTTCGTTCAATACAATCCTACATTTCGTCAAATAAGTTTGAGTGGGGTTTCCATGTGTTTCTTATGGCGTGAGCGTCAATGTCAAACTTAGTTGGCGAGGGTAAAAAAGTCAGATTTAATCATAATTTAGCCAACCGTTTGATCACCATTTCGCCCATTATGACCGGCGCTTTAATATGAGCAATCACGGTGTGTCGTTTACTCATTGCCTTACTTTTTTCGTGTTCTCAACCAACTGGTATGGATTTTCTCTTTCCTGTACCAAACATCCACCAAGCCTCATCTGTCCATTCGTTATATATTTTTTCTGTCTCTTCACTTTTGATGGGTTTAATTGGTAACAGACTGCATTATATTTGACTTAGTTATCCACATCATTCATCCTCATTCACCACGACGCAGAGACGACAAACATGCTGGGCAGTGTGTACAAAAATGGGTTTGAATGTACCAGGCAAAAACATTTACACCAAGTTTTGCCTTTTCCCCCCATTAACGACAAGACAATATTCATCTCTGATGGGAACGGTGGAAGAGGATGCTGATGCTTGTATGGCATAAAACGATCTATTTTACTCCTTTAGCTCAACTTCCAGCACTCCTGACCACAAAATTTTTCTAAGAAAATATCCTTTCGTCTCCTTATATGGCTCCTGGTTGAAACAGACAAAAAAAAACAAGATTTTGGTATGCGGTCTTCGCCACTTCACCCAAATATGTGAGAAGAACAGTGCATCAAAAAAATATATCCATTTCTGGTTAATCTTTTCTCACTGAAAGATGCTTGATCTGTACAAGGGCAGGCAGACACTGATCGCGCATCGCGTCACCACTTTTTTCCTTTAAGAAATAGTTTTAAGGAAAAGAGTTTAAAATAATATGAGCTGTGGAAAAGAGCAACGACTTCAATGGAATCAGTTTTATTACTTTCAGCTTTGATCAGGGTGATACTTTAACATCTCCTTACCATTTAAAAAGCTACCTAAGAGTGAGTTATTTATGTCTAAACCGTGTACAAGAAATTTTAGCGGGGGAAAATAGTTGTTATATGTACTTAAGGTTATGCGTGCATATAGATTACATATATATATTGAAAAATTATACTTTTCACGCGTAATCTTTAGTACAAATGATTGCATTGTGAAAGCAAGTATTCTAATGAGTTATGTAGCTTTTCCTCTCTTTCTAAAATATTTGGTCCTGATGATCCGCACTTAAAAATTCAAATTTCCTCTGAAAACCGTTTTCCCTGAGGGTTAATCAATTCTTAAAATCGACCATGTATTCAAGTTCTGCCATTGACCATCCGAATTCCCTGAACATGTTCACCTCGACAATAGGATTACCCCAGAAATCTCATGATCGCATCCTTTTAAACTGTTGTATGATGCATGCTGTAAAATTGGTTCACTTTGTAATCCTATAAGCCTCGCCTGACTATTAAACATCATTACATATAATACCATAGGCACTCATACCACTTCACTGTAGAAATACATGTGCATCTTCTGAACAAAATATTCATTGAGAAAAAAATTTATCGGAAAACGCGTTCCAACTCATACGTTGCACTTTTGGTATTCATTTACCGCGATACAGTTAAAAGCTGTCGTTTTTTTTTCGTTCACCCTTCCATTTACAAAACCTTTAGAAAGGATAACGATATAACCATAGTAAAAACCGACAGGGAAAACTATACCGTAAAACCTCTAAATAACGGCCCAGGCGAAAATTTAAAATTTCGCTTACTCTGGACGGTAACTATAGAGACTCGGCAATGGTTATTTGAGAGCTGTCGAAATTTCGAACTTTCCTCTCGACCCCTGCGTTCTTAAGAATCCAGCGATCTTTATAGAGACCCGGGCTTTCTTTAGAGGTTTGACGTATGTGTGTAGAGAAGGGAATGAGTAAGCCTCGAAAATTTATCAATATTCGATGGGGATAACCGATGCACATGTGCTTACTGTTAATTTTTTTTTCAGCACAGGATAACAATAATAATTACCAGAATGGTGATGAGCACGAGCGTGAATGAGAAAGAAAACGCACTCTTGTTGTGTTGCAAGTAGTGGAGCAACAAACATTTGCGTTTTTGGGAAATACATATAATGGCTTGATGGATGGGATATGAATGGGAAACAATTCTACTACGAGTCCACATTTAGCTTGTTTTGTTTGTTTGGTGCGTGCCTTTTGATTGTAAAAAGGGGACGTGCATAATTTTCTGTTAAAGCTCTAGAGCAGCAGCAGAAGCAGTTGATGATTTTATGGTGCATTTTGTTTTTGCATTATGATGCACCATTGCATATGTAAATTTTAAAATGCTCTCCAAATCGTTTTAAATAGGCATCCATACTGGGTTTGGCTCTGTAATTCTAAAAACCGTACTGCTTTTTTTTCATACAATAACCTAAAAGAATCCCTATAAGAATACTTTAAAATATTGTCTGAAGAAAATCTCATCAAAAAGGATGAGCACGGATGATGGTTGCATTTTTATGTGTCCGTACTTTCACCGAGTGAGTGCATAAACATGAAACCCAATAATACCGATATCATCATGTGCATGATATAGTTGCTCTCTAACCAGCCATAAATTTGTAGCAAAATTGACATATATGTTTATTCTATAAATATTAGAGTTTCTTTTTGATGAACAAAACATCAAATTGAATATATTTGTTGGATCCATTTTCTCTCTCTCTCTCTCTCTAAAAATATACAACGCATAAAACAGTTCCCCACACTGAAAATGTTTCTCTAAACTAATTCCAAACCTTTTTATGTTTCATATTCATTCTCTCCTCCACGATGCGATGCGGTGATGGGGGATGGTAGAAAAAGGAAGCAGAGGAAGAAATATGTGATGAATCGATAAAATTACAGAGAAAAGTAGTAGCAGTCAAGCAACTGCACACACATACACAACATCACGACAAAATCGTTTTTGTGTGTGTATTTAAGTGGCGGCGGAGGTGGTAGGTACTACACGGGAGAAGTCGGAACTCGGAATAGAATAGAATGAGCTTTTTTTTTATTGCAATAAAAGGGGGATGCAGAAAAAAACGAGAGAAGGAAAAAGACGTGGAAGCGATCGATATTATTGCATGAAAGAAGACGAACTTAACTAAAACCTGAACCAAGACAAAGTCCTGGAGGATACAAAATGAGAGTTGTAACCAGGCATTTACTAAGTTCTGACGACGGCGGAAACAACAAAAACTATGAACCGTTTCCTGTTTCAAAAAAAATCACAAATGCAGGTTACAAAGCACATTCCGTACGAATAAGTTGCGTACTTCCGCTGTAATGAGATATGTATTTGCAAAGGAAAACCAAACCACCGGTCTCTTGGCATAAATTAGTCGGCTACAACTAATTAGACGGTTTTGCATGGGAATTTAGGAAAAAGGGGGTGAAAGTTGGCAGGACTGCCGGGCAAGAGGCATGAAATTACAGAAGGTTTCCAGTTACTGTAGTAACACTCGAGTAAATTTAGTCGAGTTTTGGATTTCCTCCTTGGAGTTTAGACGTTGTTTAGGTGTGAAATGGATCTCAAATCTATATTTTTATATGGTACGTATATGCTTAAAATCGGAAGACTCCTCATTTTGTTAATGCATCTTTTCTTTATTCTCATTTATTTCCTGACTCTCATTCCTGGATGTTTTCGTTTTGGATGTATTTCTACATAAATAATTATACTTTTGAGAAAGTTTTTTTTTCAATTCCTCATCGCATAGACAAAATGGCAAGAAAAATAGATGATATCATTTAAACGGTTATAGATTGACGACTATACTTTTAACAAGTATGCGAGACTACAAATCATCGTAGATATACTTTATATTGAATTTATACTGTTACCATGGATAAACACAAATCAAGTAAGTCAAATTGCTTGATTTTGTATGCTTAGTATTGTTTGCTTGGTACACATCGATTTGTCATCTTGAAGTATAAAAAATGAGTACAATTTTCAGTATAAGTAGGAGAACAGACGGCCGGTTCACAAAACATTTTCATATTAATAGCAGATACAATCGCTGAGTAAATCCGCTTTACTAGTAAAATCCAATAAGTTTTGATGGAAGGTCCTTATTTTTAAGACTTGAGTCATTGTTATGTCTTCTTAGTAAACTAGAAGACATATCAGGCAACTAAGCAATATATTTTATTTGAGACCTGCAAAAAAAACTATATTGATTCCTAAAGATTAAGTACAAACTCAGGAAAAACACTGACAAAAGATGCCAAGGGATATTCATAGCTCTACACAAACCGAGTTGACATAATCGTACACGCAGACTTCGCAAATCACGTACGCGTAAACTGACAATATTCTTAAATTATTTAATAACAATTAAATATAAACATATGAAAAGCAGTAACACATGTATAATTATAACGTGAAGGATGAAGTTGACTAACGATACAGCACCTATTATAAAACTAGATAAACACAACAAATGCATTTTAAAGTTAAAACAAAATCAACCACGTCACATAAATTTATAAAATATCGAACTGAAACTTTCCCCCAACATTGTAAAGAAATTAAAAGTGTAAGTCGCTAATATGTCCTCGCAGTTGGCTGTTCAACTAAATCCAGACTGCAATATGTGATCTTCCATGAACAGATTTGCTAATTTAGACGTTAACTGCTCAAAGACGATTCCTGGGTCACGTTTAACCACTGCTCGCTTATTCTTTCTTATACAACTCAGGTACAACATCCCTGTACAAATTTATTCAGGCTATAGTTAGGGACGGTTGTCCTTTAAAGGATAAGTTTTGCAGCTTTTCCAGTAAATCTCTTCTTTATGGGATTCCTACACGAAATCACTTGACTAGCAGTGTTTTATCCATCATACAGAGTTAATTTATTTTCAATAGTTTTCCGGCAAAGAGGACAGTTTTCTAGTTGATCCGCACATGAAGAACAGAAGCCGCTAAAAACATTCAAGACAATGTGTTCTTGGAACATGAACTGCAAAAATTTAAAAAACTAAAAATGTTCCTCTACAAAATTTACTTACCAATGCTCACAAGGTAGAAGTCTTACGTTGGCAATTTGGTCGAAACAAAGCGTACAAGAGTTTTCTTTTACGCTGACTTTCCGCAAGTACTCCATGCGTAGGTGCCTGTGATATTAAAAAATATTATTTATAATGTTCCTGCCACGAGTCATAAATTTACTTGATTACGCTGATAAGAGAAACATCAAAAGCACTCATGCGTAGGAAAAATTACCTGGGAAGGACGACTCTACACTCATCTCCAAGTTTTGCATATTGATTGAAGTTTTTAAAGCTTTTATCTCTTGGAGGAAACTTGAAAGGTCGACTACCAAAATTAAAAACACATTGCTGGAATGACATAAAACTACCTGCAGCGAAAAATCCGCACCTGAAAGTATTTTCCAACAAAAAATCATCAACATTTTTTTAATGTGCGAAAGGAAGCAGTCCATTAAAGGAAAAAAAAACTTACTTGGTATGTTTAAATACGTCCGTATGTGTATTAATGATGGCACCATTCAGGAAGAAAATGATTTCGAGCTTTTCCAGGTCAAGATACGTGCCGAGTGTATCCCCTGGTTTCCAACAAGGCAAATGGTTCATAGGCTGACTCTGAGCGGCATGCCATAGGACTTGACGACATCCGTCGAAGCTTACAGAAAACTCGTCGTCTCCAATTCCGAATCCTTCCTATCACGGTGAAAGTCAACAATGAAAAATTCAATAACAAGTTTCACATTCGCATCTTTATAATATAAATTTTCCATGAACGCACATGATTCAAAAATTTGCTTGCTTTAGTCGCCCAGCCAATCTGCATAACACCCTCCGTAACTATCGTCACTTCGTAGTACCACTTTCCCGAGTCAACTTGAAATGTGCTGCGAACGCTTTCAAAAGACGATGCATCACATCGTGCCTATAAGACAAATTTACATTAATGAAAAAACGCTATCTCTAAATATAAATAACATAACTGTATCAAACTTATTTTTACCTCAAGTCCATTAGGAGCGATTTTAAGGTACTCGCTTACGTCATAACTATTTAGAATCACATTTATTTCAGTGTTGTCCACTTGCTCATATCCAAAAGGCCGTCCAGGAATTAAAACTGGAAAGGAGACAGAAAAGGAGTAAATTTTAAATTATAACTCAAAACATAAATGTAATTTAGTTTATATTTTTATATAACTTACAGACATTATCCAGCGCCCATTGCGCGCAAAATCCAACTTGACGAAACTCGTAGTGCTCGGAATTGACTCTCTTTTCAAGAAGCTCCAGCGGGTTTTCATTTCCGTTGGACTGGAGGAATTTCATAATGGCAGTCTTATTCTCGCTTGTTTGAGCAAATTTCTCTAGAGCTATTATCGTGAACAGGATTACGGTTGGATTGGTTTCCTCACTCTGTTACAACGACGCAGGAAAATAGAAAGAAATGAACATTTTGTAATTGGTACATAGTGTCAGGTTTTAAATTGTTATTCTTACCAAATGTGAGATAAGGTACTTCATGACATCCTCGTTGAGAAGGACAGTGCTATTTTGGCCTGCCAGTTTCTCCGCCAAACAGCCAAGAACAATCGACGTGTTTCGCTTTCTACGAGTGTCAAACTGGTCAAAGTCTTTGAGTTTCAAATGTCTACTGAGATGCATCGCATTTTCCTTTGTTGGCAAGGGACAGTCGTCAAGGAGTAAGGATATCACAGCAGGACCGAGAGGATTTTGCATAGGGATACAATGTACGAGTGACATGACCACCATGGGCCACCCTTCTTCGATTTCTGCGATTCTGTGAAGTTTCACCATGGAAGGCGGGGCTTCTGCATCACTGCAACAGATACAAAAATTTTGATATCAAATTTATTGACATATGTATACCTACGTAAGAAAGGTTTAAATACAATTTGACATATTCCACATACTTGCCAACCAGTGTCCGCAAAACCTGCAACGTTTCCAGTACATGGCTATTGATCACTTCCGGTGATATCGCTTGGAGTATTGTTGAGTCTGACTGATTACTCAAACTCCGTCCGATCGGAGAGCCAGGCATATCTCCAAGTCCTCCTCTACTCCCCGGCATTCCCCCGACGCCGTCTGGGCCAATCCCGCCGCCACCTCCTCTCGCAGAGGCATGACCATGACTTCCAAACATTGAAGAACCACCACTACGGGATCTCTTTCCCCATCGAAAACAACAAGGGCAGTTGGAGCTAGAGTTGACCGTGTTACAGCACTGGAGTCCCCGTGACTCTGCGTCTTCATCTTTGCACAGACAAAGACCCATCATCACAACCAGTCCCTGACGACACACCTTTCCACTCGCACAAATAACACTTGCTTTTCTTCGTCTACAACTAAATACTATCTTCAAACTCTTAAATCCCAGAGGTAAACATAACAAAACTAAAAACTGCACTCTCTTTCACATTAATTTCCAAATTTCATATTTGCTGTATCGTATCAATATTTCAAGCATTCCTCCCAATATCAATGTCACGTATCGTACCACCTACAAAAAAATCCATGTAGCCAATCCACCTTCTTCACCGGAAACTTGACCTTTACATTTCCATACGCTATTGTTTCTCTCATCACACACAACTTATTAAATATGTTTCTTCTCAGTTCCCAGCTTTACTCCAATCTTCATAATTGTTTCTTCTCTATTTCAAAGCTCTCCACAGAAATAATTACACTTCCCACTGGCATGAGCGTGACTAATCCACAGCTGTAAGTGGAAAACGCATATACCTATATACAATATAAAACTCACATTCAATTGCACGCTATCTCACATTTTTCATTTTTAATCAGCTCTCGCATTAACAATTCTTTTTTTCCCGAGCTGGACTAAAATCTTCAAGGTTATTTCCATGCAGCTTTCCCTTATCTGTCCAACCGAGTCCCGGTTAAAAAAAAAAAATACAAGAACATCAACTTATCATACAAAATGTTATTTTAAAACCCTTGCACACATCCGAATTCCAGTCCTTTCCAAACAAAAACGCAATCGCTCGTAAGCACACACAAAATCCGTACATAATTTTTACGCGTGACGAAACACATCACGCAACTAACATTCTGAGTCAACCACAACAACCAAAGATTAGAGCAAAACACAAAAAACCCCGGCCAAAAACATTATTTCCCAGAACTTGCTTCCTTCTTTCCATAAAAATTAATCTAATTTTATTGCTCTTTCTAGTCTACAAAACATACGTGTTGTTTTGTGTCTCCGTTGCCCTTTCATTTTTTTTGGCAAACAGTTTACCAAAATTGTAATTAGAGGCTCATCAAACACAGTTGTACAACATGCGTCCATTTAGAAAAAAACCGTGTTCTGTATTGTTTTGGTAACAAAATGTAATTAAACTTGATGATAACATGGAAGGATAGTTTAATGATTATGTTTTTTTTGTTGTTCTTGTTGCAATATGGAGCTCCCTCGGTCTTCTCCAGATTACTTTTTTTCTTAATGACTATAATACAAGAGTTAGTCTTCACGGGAAACAATATAATTTTACTATAAACTCCACAATCAACTTTTTTTCCACAAGACACAAGAGCACACACGTTATTTATCCTGTGCAGGTTTTGTATTGGCTGTGATAGAGCAATAAAAACAGGAACAAAAAATTTGTGCATGTGTCTTCTTTGCACAAAAACAATTTTACGTTAACTCAGCAGCACTGGAGGAATCGTGCATGCTGTCTTTTGTTAACGGCTTGATCCCGCTGGCAATATTAATGTTAATAAATTGTTTTGCAGGCGTACAAAACAATATGGTATTTATAACGAGACTAATTAGGAGGAAAAATGGTGATCATTTGATTTGGATCCTGATCCTCATCTGAGCATCCTGAATCACAAGCAGATGATGGGATCAGCAGCTCTACAACTGCAAAATCTTGGTGAGAATACTCAAGGAGGAGGGGCAATGAGAGAGCCAAACATATTATTTTGCTATGGAGATGCAGCTTTCAAAATTACAAAAAAGAATGTATTACGCATAGGGCTGCGGATGAAAATGTAACACGTTTTAATGACGATGTTACCTCCTTAGCTCTTGTAAAGGAAGGCTTTTTTATTTGTAAGACTGACCCTGCTCCTGTGTACGTGCAAGAGTTGTGTTTTGTGTCTTAAAATGCATGAGGAATGATGTGCAAAAAAATATGCTGCTGCTGCTGCTCAGAATAAAAGTGCTTCCTTGTTGGCTGCATGAAAATTGTTAATCTTTTGTGCTTAAAATATATGGATGTGAATTATGTTTTTATATCTGAGTATTAACTAGAGCATGCTGTTTCGCCTAAACAAATATGAATTTATCTGTAGAACAATGTTGCATGAGAAAAATACCCAAATTACAACATTTTTGCTATAGAGATGAATTACTTGTCGTCAACATTCCTTTGTCTCTTGAAGGGATGTCATAAAAGCTTCTTTCGGATGGTGCAAATTAAAAAAAAACAATGGGATTCTTATTTTGTCGTTGGTTTAAGTGTCATTCATAATTCAATTCTACACACATGTTGAGTTTTAAATGCTTAACAAAGATAATTTTTAGTTGTCAAATGTTTTTGTAATGC